>UCOM01004178.1:0-13563 GCA_900474385.1 Ormyrus pomaceus
TCCCCCTGCCCCCCCAAGTCAATGTCAATTATACGCCTCTAAGTGAAGCGTTTAACCTCCGCGCGGCAGAAGCCCCTCCTCGTTCAAGCGTCGAAATCATCCGGCGCGAATTATTTCCGAGCTCTCGAGCCCTCTCCGGGCATTGTACACGAGTCGAAAGCAAAAGCTCCGGCATTCAGCGCAGCCGAGTACTCTCCCCCCGCCCGACAAAAGAGGGGCCCGCACTTTGTCGCGGCCGACGCAACAGAGGCCGCTTCGAATCATTAGCCGACGCTCTCTAACGAAGTGATCACCGCCTAGAGAGAGAGAGAGAGAGGCGGAGGAGGAAGGGGATTTTATGCTACTTTCGAAACTTTAGCCGCGCCCCTCTCGAAAGAAAGTTCGCCGGAAGAGAGGCGGAAGCGGGGCTCGTTCTTCTCGGGATGCTGCCGCCGCTGCTGCTGCTGCTTCTGAATTCCTTTCGCACGGTGCATACTTGTAGCACTCGGTTTTCAAGGGGTGTGGAAACTTGTGGGAAGATGCCTCGAGAGGGATGTGATGGATTCCCGGAGTTTCTGGGGGGAGGGGGGGGGCGGAGTTTCGAAACGGGGAATTGGTTATTGAAAGATTTCGGATTGATAAACGATGGGAATGAGGAAATTTTGGCCTGCAAAGTGCCGACTTACGAAAAAAAGAAAAAGCTACCAAATTCTAATATATAAATCCAATTGCCTGCTGTTTGGAGTTGTATGATTTACCTTCGCAAATTTTCCCACGAAAAAGTAGTATTTAATCGCCAAACGAGTTTAAGTTACAAAAGTGGTCGATAAATTTTACATAAGACACATTATTCAATGTCTATATCACGTCGTGAAATGACGAACGAAACAAACTTTCTCGCGGCTACACAAGTAAAGTGCGCGTCTAGCGGCAAAGACGATCAATCTCCTTTAGGCAGCCAAAGTCAATAGGGCAAGGCAAAGTAAAGCCTCGTCGTCGAGGTTCGAAAATCTTTACAGGACGTTTAGCGGCCGGTGTACGTACCACCTCTCGAAGCTCTCCTCTCGCAAAGGGCTCATTCCACCCTACTTCTCGGTCATTAAAAGTTTAAGAGCTGTAACGGAAATCCTCGAACGGGAATTATTTAAATTCCAGCCTCGGCTGCACGTCGCGTCTCGTCTCTCGGCGCGCGGACAAAGGGATGAAAGGCCGCGGCGACATTCCTTCCGTCAGTTTTTTCCGCTCGAGCGATCGGACTAATGGCGAGAGCGCGGGAGGCGCACAAAAGCTCTCGCGCCTCCGCTTTATCTGCTGGCTCTGCATCCGCTCGAGAGAGAGAGAGAGAGAGAGAGAGAGAGCGCGGCCAGGAAGTCCGAGAAGTCGGCGCCGAGGCCTTTCACGCGGAGTAATTACGGTTCGGGGCTCTGCATCTCGAGCTAAACGACCTTTTTGTTAGGGGAATGGCATCCCGGACTCCCTTTTTTTTTTTTTTTTTTTCGCGAGTCCGTTGACAGATGTACGGTCGACAAATTTTTTATGAGTTTTCAAGATGGGAAGTGTCGTTCTGGTCTTGATATTCGTTTTTGCAATGCAAAATTAGGTCAGAACATAGTTTGAGCGACGTTACTCGCTTTTATTCGCTTAATTTAAAAACTGAAAAATGTGGTAATTATTATAAAATTGAATTGCTGCTAAAAAATTGAAATTTTCACTGGTGACAAATTTTATACTGTTATCAAATTCATTAAAAAAAGTAAAACTCCAACAACAACGTATATTATATTATGAATTCTAAAGCGATTATTATAATGATAATAATTCTAACTCGGTCGATTTATATATCTTGATGTCCAAAAACAAGAATCTCGAAAGTATATATTCTCCTCTATCAAGTAATTACTCCTCCTCCCCTGGCAATAAAAGGTCGAAATCCAGGCAAGCCCCGCGCACCGCCCCCCAAATAACAATCCCAACAAGTTCCCGCAGTGAATTTCACCTCAGCACTTGCACGCAACGCATCTTTCCGCCGCAGCGATCGTCCAATCAGCGCGCAATCATAAGCTCGTCTGGCCCCGTTAATCCTCGCTCGAAAACTCCTCGACAAGCCGAACGAGAGAGAGAGAGAGAGAGAGAGAGAGAGAGGGAGGGAGAGGGAGTTCACTCTCCTTTTTCGCTTAATTCTCGCTCGCAGTCGAGGCGCGGACACGACGCAGTAGTTTGCCCCGGCCTCGGTAATGACGTTAGCTACACGCGCTTTTACGAGAGCCGCTTTCATTAAAATTTTAAACGAAGCGCCGCATTACGGCCCGTAAAATTAATCCTGCCACGCGCCCGCGCGCGTCCGCATTTTATCAGCCGCCGCTCGACGCCGCGAATAAAAGTTAATCGCGAAATATGGACTCTGCCCGCGAGAGAGAGACGATACACTTCGTCAAGTGCGTCAACTTTTTCTTCCGTCACCGGCCGCCGCCGCCGCGTCCACTCCAAGGAGTCGCGCGGCAAAGTTCCGCGACGTTTTTAATTAAGCGAGGAGCAGCAGCTCCGCCGCAGCCGCGACGATCGCGGAAAATGTTTCCGAAACTTCTGTTTTTCCGCTCCCGCCTTTTCTTTTTTTAAAGCCGATCGATACGCTGCAGACGCGTCTACCCCCCGTCCGCGCGAATTTAGAGAAACAGACTTTGTAATTGCTTAGCTCCTCGGTCGTTACGGCTCCTCCGCCGTTTCAATTAACCGCGTTTTCGGGAACAAAAGGATTTTCGGGAGGAAGCCTGGCGCTGAACGGTTTTGGATTTTTCCCTCCTGGGCTTTAAAGCCGCGCGCGAAAATATGTGCAGCGACGCCGCGTGGTATTTTTTTCATTCTTTTTTTTTTTTTTTTAATTTCAGAGCAGAGCTCGAGCGGCTGGCTTTTTTTTTCGAGCCAGCTCACCTGAGGCTTTTTAATTAAACGCAAATTTTACGCTTGTAGCTGGTAAACATTAATTTAACAAGATAAATACGTGCTCGCGTATAGCTGTGCTTCTCAGAAATGTCGGCTTGTATTTTTCATAAAATCTGTATTAGCGTGAAGAGATTTAAAGCGGAATGGAATTTTTTGCTGATTAATTATCGGATTGATGAATAAGCTCGAAGTGGTTGTCTGCAACGAACCGATAATTTATGTTTATATAATTAGAGAAATCCATTTAAAATCGTATATTTTTTTAACGGGCTCGAGATTTTTAAGTAGGTCAATAGCTAACGACGTTACCCCAGCCCAGCATTATACCGAAAAGAAAAATGTGAAAAAATTCTAAAAGCAGAATTAACTTCTGCCTCAAACGACTAAACAACTTCTAATCCCGATTCAATCCTCTATCGTCCCCAAACCACCCACGCGGCGGCACCTGCCGTTGCTCAAATAAACCCCAGACAGCCTCGTGCTTCTTTCATCGCTGCTCCTCGGCGCAGCGAAAAAATGACCTCCGATCGACCTCGGCGGCCGCAAACCCCCCCAGCGGACATTCGCAGACAGTCAAAAGCAGCAAACGGCGAGTCAAACGGAATACGTAAAAGTCCCCTAGGCGTCTCCTTCCCCAAAGATACGTCCCGATCCCTTTCAATCGCAAGAGCTGCGATGACTTTTGTAAACACAGCCGCCGCCGCCGCCGCTTCTGAATATGGCTCGCCGTAAAGTGGCTTTTTACGTTCATCCGCAGTCCTTATCAATCCCGTCTCCCGACTGGCCGACGCCGCGACGACTTTTATCGCGGGAGATGGAAGCGCATCGAGAATTAGGTACCCACTAGGATTTTACTTCTTTGTTTACTTCCTGATTTTACGCCATTGCGAAATTTTTTTTCATTCGAGTAGATGTGAGTTCGCGTTCGCGGAGTGGAAATGTATGCTTGTTCCTGAAAATTTTAAGATTGTGGAAAAAATTTCTGTTAGGTACGCGTGTGGAGGACTTTTGTTTGAAACGAGTGCCTTTTATTTAACAATGAAATTCAATTATTAATTTAATTAAAACAGAGACACGGTTTGAAACAATGAACTGCGCTTGTCATTGAGTAAATTATCATAAAATTACACGCTTTTGCACTTCAACCTTTTATTGATTATCCGCGATACGAAGTGAGTTTAATGTATAAACTATGTATTATAATTAAATAAATATTTAATAAACGTACCCGTTCAGATATTTACAAAGTACAAATACAGGTGCATAAGCAATTTTCGCGAGATTTATCATTCACAATCGCTTTCCAGACATCGTAAAAGCTGCATCTACATAAATAATATTTGAAATTCTAACAACAAAGTAACAAGAAAAATCTCTCGATATTTTTACAGATTCATCCGAATCTGTTCGCAAGCGCAGCGGGCATTATCTATTTAAAAAAAAAAAGGTTATTTTTCAACGTTCGGCCATTAATTCGAAACAACATTCGATCCCGCGACACTTCCCTTGATTATATAAAAAAACGAAATCCGAAAATAAAATCAAGCCCATAAATGTTTTAACCTACATTACTTTCCTATAAACTCCGAATAAAAGCAAGCATTCGCGCAGCAACGCGAAAGTCAGCCGTTTCTCCCCTCAGCCTCCGGCATCTCCGCCTCGTCACCAGTAGATAAAGTCTCGTGCCGAGGGGGAGTGGGAGTAGGGTCCGGGGGAGGAGGAGGTCGGGAGGGACGAAGACCCGCGCTCGTAAAGCTCTCGGGGAAACAGCCGGCATCGGGTTCTTACCCTACATCCGCAACTATCGGAATCGTCCCGCGTTCCCCGAACAAACGAAATCCCGCTTCCGCTCGCTCGTAAACGAGAGAGAGGGAGGGAGAGAGGGGCGATGCGGGTCGCTTTGAAATCCCGAGGAAAGTCTGCCGCCTTTGAGGGAGGGAGACAATTACCCCTCGTTACAGGTGTGTGCGCGCGCGCGCTCCGGGGAAATTCTAATCAGGTATATATACATACAAGCCGACGGCTTCGAGAAGAAGCAGGCGGAGGTGCGGGAGAAAGAGAGCCCCCCCCCCCCCCCCCCCGTCGCGGCAGGAGGCGCGTTTATTGCCGAGAGCTTTCGGAGATGTGCGCGCGCGGTGTACTCGCAGCGCGCGCCGATATTGCGTTTGTTCCGGGGAATTCAAAGCCTCGCGGATGCATGCGAATCGGCTATTATAAGTGCTCCGGCGGCGGGCGCTGCTCCGCGCCTGTGGAAATGAAATTGAGTTTATGAAAGTCGAACGCGAGCGGGGGGGGGGGGGGGGGGGCTAATTTACGAGGGGCTGTACGCCGCGCATACAGTGTCTCTGTAAAACGGGCATTTACATTTTTCGCGGGCTCGGACGAACGAAATGTATTTCGAAATTATTTTTCTGAAAATAATTTCGACGAAGTATATTGCTGTCCTCCTTTCGTATGCGCATCGAGCTCGTTATATTTTCTAAGTACACAAGAAATTTTTTAATAAAGCTCTTTGATAAAGGCGAATAAGCGTCTATATCCTCCTCATAAACACTTCAGCGCGACTGCATTCACCTCGGCGAAGCGTACAATTCATAAATTTGCAGGTTGGCTTATTGCGCATTCCCGGCCGTCCTCTTCAATTTTTTGCACACTAATTTCAGCCGCTCGATCTGCATGCACAAAGGAGCTGAACGCCTCTCTCTCTCTCTCGCAATATGAAGCCGAGGCTCACGTACAAGACGGCGCTCTCGCAAGGAGCACAAAGCCCCGTAATATTCAGAGCGGCGGAACCGAAAAGGAGTCGGCGCAAGCCGCGGAAATGTTCGCCTAGCCTGACCCCATTAGTCGCGGGCGGACGCGTCGTTATTGTCGCGCGAAATTCCGCTACATTTCCGGGCCGCGCTCCGCAACGAGCCTCGCGGGGGCTTGTAAATAAGGGGGAGGGCTCGACGTCGATAATGCACGCTGGAAATGGATTCCGTTCGCCGTATTTTTCGAGGCGGAGGCGGAATTATTTAGAGAGAGAGAGAGAGAGAGAGAGCTTGCTCTCGCTCTCTCGAACGGCTGACGCTGCTGGAGGAGTTCTCGGAGGCCGGAAGTATGAGGGCTAAGTTTAGTTGGGGACGAGTTAAGATTGATCTTGGGGGAGGAGGCGAGCTTGTCGTATCTTTTATTAGCGAGGACATTTCTCTGATACTCGGGAAGTTACTTGTTCATCCGTTTCCTTTATGTTTACTCGAGTTTTAGCGGAACAAGTGGGCGAGGCTGAGGTTACTTATAAAAGTTAAAGTAGATGATAAATAAGTATGAGAATACAGTAAATTATTTACCTTCTCGTTCCAGCGACCTCGACTACTTTACAGCGACTTCGACTCCACCAGAATGGCGTCAACGTCCAGTAGGAACTAATCGCGCTCCTCGCCCAGCCTTCCTCGGGAAAGAGAAGGACCTGCAAAATAGAAGAAAAAAACGATATTTCGTTAATTCAATGTAAACGTAAACAGCACTACATCCTGCACTCGAGTTCAGTTGAAAAATTGTATAACGAATGCAACTTTAGCCGAAGTTAATTAAAACTTCTCTCGCGAGGAAAAAGAACATTTGAACGCGCTCTCCCGAGTCTTTCAATCCGACCGTAGCAACGTACATTCCGCCAATTCGTAAAAAATGTAACATCCCCCCCGCTCGCTCAAAGCCCACCTTGCCTTAATAAAGGAAAGGATTCTCGAGAAAAATGAAAACTCGTACAACATCGGAGCATCCTTCTTCCCTCAGCGGCGGATATCTCTATCTCCCCCTCCTCCTCCCCCTGCAGGAGAAGAAAGAATGAGAAATTGGATGATCTTTTTCATGGCGTGTCGGACGCGCGCGCGGAAGGGTCGATAGTAAATTCCCCGCGGGATCGGCGTATAAGCCGCGATCTCGTCCCGAGAAATAAATGCAGACCGAAGGCGAGGCTAAGGAGGATTTCGCGAAATCGCTAAGCTTATATATCCGCGCGCGCGACGCCCGCGGAGATGAAGGATCGCCTAGAGCGGCCGTAATTTCGAGGTGCAATACGCGCGCCGTTGTTGCAGCCGCCGTCGCTGCTGCAGCTGCTTTGCCTGGAATACCCGAGGATAAGTTACCCCTGGTGGATTCTATTGACTTGCCGCTCCAGAGCAGAGTTATTGAAATGCAGTGTGCTCCTTTTATGTGCATTTTCGATATTGAATAAATGCGGCGCTGCACCGCAGGATTAAAATGCGAGCGCGTGTTGCGTGTCTGTCGAGAATTACGTGTACGCGCTTTGTTTGTTATTTTCTGTACTCGCAAAATCTTAATAAATCGGAAAATGTTTAAAATGAAGCATATTTATTTTTTAAAATTCCTTTATTGTACGTACGTTTTGTGGCAGTGTTTATCATCGATATTAACCATCGATAAGAAATTGCGTTATTTCGTTTAATTTTGATAATTTTATTTAAATGAAATATTTAAGAGTCATTTACCGTTGTGAAATAATAATATTCCAGGTTATTGTCGGTGGAAATTTTAGCAGCCTCATTTTGCAAAAACAGGTACGTCAATGATAGTTTAATTTTATATAAAATCAATTTCCTATATAATACAAATTGATAATAATTATCATTTTCAATAATCGAATATTAACTTTTAGGCCAAAACACAATTTCACGTGAATTCATACTTCACGTATAGAAAGAAAGGAGAATTTATCGTCTACAGGATCCATACTTTATTGGTATTTTTCTCTACTTTATGCTGACGTCATTTTGCACTTTACGACATGATCAGTTTTAAGGCAGAGTGCTCCTTACTTTTATAAATAACATAACAAGTTTCTTACAAGACAAAATTTTCTACGTGAAGGACGAAAACGAAGAATGAGCTGAAAATAGAGTTTAATTCAAGAGACACCTTATCCGCTCCAACGGTTTTCCCTCGATTCTCGTGCCAAGCCTCCTGCCCCAAAAAATTCTCGCCACCGTCTCGCCCCGCAAAAGCACTCAATTACCCAAATCCTATACCGCTAAATCACTCCGAAATTCAGCGAATAATCCCGCGCGGAAAGAACTCTCGGTGTGCGTAATAATCGAGCGATGCTGCGCGCGGCCTCGTTGCACTGGGGAAAAAGGGCGCCTTGGGGGCCAGAGCTCCCACAAATATCGTTTCCGTTCGTGTCGTCTCGGCTCCGTATTTTCTCGGTGCGCGCGCGCGGCACTGCGATCACGCTAGAGTGCGCCTGTATACATATATATATACGCGCGGGAGGGAGGAGGAGGAGGAGGGTAATATCTGACCGAAATATTGAAATTCTCCTGGGTGCCATTCGGGCGGGCTGCGCGCTGCGGTTGTGTAACGCGAATTCGAGTACGGATATTATATACGAGCAATGGACGCTCGAGCGTGAACAGAGAGAGAGAGAGAGATAGTTTCCTCGCTTCATTTTTCCGAGCTCTTTAAGCTATCGCGTATATAAGCTTTGTTTGGCTTTGCCATGACTTTTTTCGTTTTGCTTTTAGACTGATCGAGGGGAATTAATAATCGAATTGCTCGTCGATAATGCGGCAAAGAAATTATCTTTAATCGGGCCAAAATGCGCGTCGGGTATTTCCGTAACGATTGCTCAAATGAAATTGTTCGGTCAATCGGAAAATTTCAATAAAATGCATATTTCTGTCTGCTGTATATATATATATATAGATTTTTTTAATACGACGCCTTTGGTATTTCATTAAATCAAATTCATGTTTTAAAATTCAAACATTCGATTAAAATTTCCTTCAATTTATTCAGCGTTTACACTTAAAAATAATTCGCCTTTGAATTAATAATATGCTTTTCGAATAGCGGTATAATAATAAATTGGGCCAAAAATAAATTCTAATATATTTTTAGTAAATTAAAATGGTGAAACTCACATTTATATTATTATCCGCCTGACTAAACTCGATCAGCGTCTGCTGACCTACATTTCATTCGGATTTATATTTGATTTAAATGCATTCCCATATTTTATTGACATTTAACGCGAATTTAAATTACCATTATCATTATACCGGTAACGAATTTCCTCTCCACTTCATCAGCATGAAACAAAAAAAAAACGTTATTATCAAACCAAATAACCTCAGCACATTAATTAAACCTTTAAAAAAATTTCCATTTCCTGAATGACCTTGCCCAGGAGCGATTCTTCATCTGCAAAGAGCAGCCGGCCAGTACACAGCGGCCAGAAAAGGGAATACACGCTGCAGCTCTCGGCATTCCTCGATATAGAGGCTTGACAAAAAATCCAACGAGAATGAATAATCGCGCCCGCGACTCGCGCGAGGGAAAATAATAAAATACCGAACTCTCCCTCTCTCTCTCTCTCTCTCTCTTCGTTCCATAATATACGAGAGAATGAAGTGGACGCTGCACCGGCCGGCTGGAGAATCAATAAAATACAATATGCCCGCTGGAGAGAAAGAGTTTGCGAAACAAAAGCCGCTTGTGTCCTTTTTTTTCCCGACGCGCTTTTTCCATTGATATTCCCCCGTTTTTGCCAGCCCGCGCCGCCGCGCGGATGTTTATAATTCGGCGGTCGGCCGACGCACTTTATATCGGATTTTCGCGGGCGAGCGGAGCTCTCTCTCTCTCTTTCTCTCTCTCTCTATAAAAAGCTCGCGCGCCAAGTATGTACGGCGACGGCGCCAAAGTTTTCTTTAAGGGAATCGTAAATTTTTTACGCGCGCGCCCGCCTTTTCCCCGCTACTTTTTTCCAGGAGATTTTATTCAACAATTTTTTGTTTATTATTTATGATGAATGGGGATGGCTTCCGTCAGGAGAGAATAAAGGGGGTTCAACGAGGGACGGGCTTATTTGCAATTCATGAGTGTTCTCGGCTAATAGGACACGCGGACAAAAGGTTTCTTACCAATTTTGGGTAACGCGCTTTAGGAGGCCGTTAGCGGGCATCGACTGACAAATAAAATAATTTCACCCTTGTCTCGTAAAGATCAACGAGGGAATGAAAAATGATTTGGATCTCGTGAAGGATCTAACGAGTAAATATCATCGTATTCTTACACTTTTCCTTTTAGAAATATACATTTGTTTTGCTGACACTATTCAAAGTAGAGTTTATAATGCAAAGGGCATATCGCATTACCATATAAACAGCTGACAACTTGTAAGAAAGTTTGTAGGTCACGAGGCGAATTTAAAATTGCATATGCCAAGCACGACGCACGCCAAAAAAACTTCATTCACCTTTTGAAAACGAGCGATATTTTCGAAACTTTAAAGTAAAAAAGGTAATTTCTAATCACACATCTCACGAGTCCCGCATCAAAAGCCTCCCCGTAAAACGGAACATTTAATTTCAATAAAAACGATGGGCTCTCGAGCCGCAGCCATCCTCCTTCCGGAGGCAATGAAAGCAAGTAGCGTCGGCCGTAACAATTAAAATTTTTTACGAACGACGCCGCGGCATACGCTGTCTGCGTGTGTGTGTGTGCGCGCGCTCGTTCTCCAGGAACACGCTCGCGATTACGCCCTGGATTACGACTGGCTGCGCGATTAAATTCCCGGGCGAGCGGCGCGCCGTTATCGCAATTAACGATTGTTTACCCGGCGAATTGCCCGAACGTCTTGCTCCTTTTTCCAAACATCGCATAATGCGCGTACCAGGGCGAGACACAAGCCCTGTTTGCCAGGGACAAACGCTCCGGCCGCTGCCGGAGAGCTGTGTTGGGGTAATTGATCGGTCGGGGATTAGAACGCGGGATTCTGAAAAATTGCCGCTTGTTTACTGGCCGCCGAGACGCACTTGTCTCTGTTACGAACGAGCTTCTTCGCTTTTGTCGCTCCGAGCGGATACTTTTTTGCTGTTGCCGAAGGATCGGAGGGTTTTAACAATGTAACGTACACCCATCGTAATGAATGACAATTGGACGGGGCTTATTTCGTGTTATTGCCGATGACGCGTGTTAACTGGAACGAAGGTTTTAATTAAATTTAACTTGAATTATTGGACTGAAATAAAAGTTACACGAAATCAAGGAGTATAATGAAATGCGATCGAGATTTATTCATTCGCTAATTTAAATGTATAGAGCGTAAAGAACCGTGAAATTCTGTATGCGGGAAAAAACACTGATGTGTATGAATATTAAAATCAATTTTCATTTTATATGAAAAATCCCAGAATTTATCCGAACTTTATTCAAATTTCAAAAGTCAACGAGGGTCCGGAATATCTTTGCAAGCCAATTAGGCGTTTTTATAGCGCTCGCGTTTAAAGCACTTGTTAAGAAAAATAAAGAAAACAAATGAACGGCCGAATTTTCCACGTCTCAATCCCTCACGCGATAAATTCTCCCGCGTATATCTCGGCAGTGCGTGCGAAGACTCGGCGGCACGCAACGGCGACGTCGACCGATGACTCCGTTCCACGAAGCTCCGAGGGGAAAGAAGTACAGGTGCGTGGAAGATCCTCGCCTGCTTCCACTTAATCTTGGAAGCCTCTCGACTCCCTAATGCCGCGGCCTCTTTATTACCGCGACAGGAAATTTATTCTTTTTTATAACGCATAAATATTAAGCGAGTAACCCCGGCAGCCACTTTCAATTGTAGCTCAAGATTCCCAAAGCGGAGTCTCCAGCCGTCCGCGCGCCTTTTAACATTAATAATTCGCCGAGATCTTCGTTCGCCGCGCAAAGCCCCCTCGTAAAGAGTTTTAATTAAAACACCTCTAAAACCTGCAGGAAGCGAGAGAGAATTAGCGGCAATAAGCGCGAGCGCGCGCGGCAAAAGTCCCCGCTCCCGAGATTCTTCCTCTCTCCCGTAGCCGCGAGCGAGAGCCGCACACTTTTCGCGTCTTTCCTGGTGAAAGGCGAAAATGCAGCTGCTGCTGCTGCCTCCGCGCGGCCATAATAAGTCCGCAGCCTTTTCTTCCTCCGCTAAATTTTCTTTTTTCGCCCCCGTCGTCCTTCGCTCTCTCTCTCTCCGCTTCCGAAAAATGGCCCGCGGCGCGCGAGAGGAAAAGCTTTATATAATACATTTTTGGACCTTTTTCCCTGCGCGAAATCTCGCGTCTCTCTGTTTTATGCGCGCGCGCGGCCAACTGCGGCTCTGCGGGAGATCAAGTGCGGATTTTTATACCCGGGGCCGCGGCGCTTTCTCGTTTTTTTGGATCGCGCGCAAGCCGAGAGCGAGAGAGAGAGAGAGAGGGCTGGAGGCGAAGCGCGCGCCGCGGGAAATAACGATGCATACGCTCCGGCTATGAACCCTTGCTCGGGAATTTTAGAGCGAGGGATCGTTTCTTACGCGCACCGAGCGAAAGCCGAAGGAAAAAACCCTTTTTGGGAGAGGAGTCTTTTTTAAGTTTCGGATTTAAATTTTTTTGAAAGTATCAAGAAAGACATTTCTCCGCTAAAGAAGATTCCCTTGAGAATATTGTTGCGCCAAAAAAAAATTCAAATAAAATATTCTAAATATGATAAAACGATAAAATAAAAAGAAAGCTTTAACGCTCTGTAAAACTTCACTTTTTATCCAGATTTTCATTCAGAGTTAGTAGATTAATAACAGCCCATGTGGAAATTTTTGGAATGCCCGGATTACCAATCTGATTCTGAATGATTCCGCAATTACTGCCCGCTTTGGAATTTCATGACTGGATTCCAATTCGACTTTTATGGATTAACCAATTACCTCCCAATTAGATTCCATAGTCGGATTCTAATCCGATATCCCTAGCAAAATCCATTTGAAAAATTTATTATGAATATCCAGCTATAAATAAACTTAATGATTACGGGAGTAAAAATTGTAACAGGAAAATCAAGGTATAAAAAGGTACCGACCACTACCGCAAGGCGGCTACTCAAACTCGCAAGCGAACTAAGCCAGCGAGCCTTAGTACGCCGCCTCACCGCTAGGTGGCATCCGGCCACCCATTAGTGAACTAGCTCGCTAAAGATACTTATACGGCGTGCCTTGCCGAACAAATTCAGATTCGCACTGGACGAAATCCGTTGAGTACTCCAGTCGGCTCTCATTTTCTTGTTAGTTACTGACCCGACCCGACCCGTTCACCGAAAAACCACCGCCACTAGTGCAAACGTCAGGCTTATGACTGAGCTGCCGTATTGGGTTAGCTATCGTGCTGCGTCAGGCTAACGACTGGAGGCACACACATTTAACAAGGCTTTAAGCTCTTGTTTTTCTAATGCTCGAGATTGGGTTGGACGCCGAAACAAACCAAAGGAAACAAATAATTAAAAATATAAAAAATAAAATGTAACATTTTATAAAAATCAGATATGTAATATTACTTGAAGTGATGTGATAAGAATCGTAAGCAGATTCTGATTCATGTATCCAATCCGATTCTGATCGGCAAAGCGTAACGCTTCTGACCAGAATATGATCAAGTTACACGATCCAATCCCAATTAGGAGTTGGGAAATCGGAACGGATTCTGATCAGATCCCAAAAAATTTTCCACACAGGAGATTCTACGAAATGCTTATACCAAATAAAAAAAGTATATAATTAAATAATATTTAAGTATTGATTTTGCAAATGATTGTTCGCACTCCAATAAGTTAAATGAATCAGAAGTTGAGTCGATCAAAGGAGGCAAAGAGGAG
>UCOM01004179.1:0-13566 GCA_900474385.1 Ormyrus pomaceus
TTGTAAAATAAGCCTCTTTATGTATTATGTATTGTGCTTCAGTATTAAGTAACAATATTGACTTATTCAATAAGTACACTTTTTTCACTTATACAATAAAGGACTATCCACTTATTACACGTGGAAGGCTTTTGACATGGCGAATAAGTGCGTATACACTTCGAATAAGTGAATTTTCACTTATTCTACTTTAGAGAGTATCCTTATAGTTACCCGCACAACCTAACGGACAACCAAACTTTTCCAAAAACTAATGAACCAAAATGCCTCCAAAATTATTCTCCACGACTTTCGAATCTCGCACTTGAGCCTCGGTCCCTCGCAGTGCAATTCTCTCGCGACGCGTTCTCATTTGCTTGAGATACTTCGAAAAAGGAAGAGGGAGAGGTGTCGAGAATGGCTCGAAAACGAGACACGCTATGGTAGCTGCGAAGCCTGTTTAGCGGAGATAATGTTACAGAGCGGCAGGGCAGCTCTTTCACTAAGATCAACGGACTACGCAGCCAGATCGGATTTGCCCTCGAAAGATGGCCCACGCCGAACCGTCCGCCACGATTATCTGGTTACAATGAGGCGTCCCTTTCTTGCCCGCCACGCATCGGCTCCCACATTCACCAGAATCTCGAACGTTCCCGGCGAAATCGCCGTGGTCGAGACGAAAGAGGCAGAGTGCTGAAATGTCACACCTGCACGAGTGAGGCAATAAAATTGATGAAAAGGAATGTTGAAGGAATAAAGTTTTTACTTACTTTTCTGATCATTGAGTCGCGATATCTGCATTATGCAAAGTAGTGAGAGGGTAGGTACTCTTCGCCCCTTTGATTTCTACTGGGAATGTTTGAATTTATAACTTTCTTAATGGAATCATGTGCGTGTATGATCTTTTAGAGCCTCGCATGAATTTGAAATTTCCCCATAGAGACATTCAAATGGCCTATCTGTATGCATGCATATCTTACTGAAATTGAAATAGTGCAATTTCACTAATTTGCAGTCGTGAATGGATTGCTCTCAGCAATAGATAGTGTAGGAATTACATCACTTCCAGTTGTTCTTAAAGCTTCTCAAGTATATTTTTCATCGAAGAAGTAAAATAAGAAAAGAGCAAAATGAAGGCGCAAAACCAGTTCCTACATCGAGATAATACGGGTATTCACATCACAACACTCCGGTAAACTTCTTAGCAAATCATCACGGTAGATTTCTTCCCCATCCAGCTTACATTCACTTCATTAAACTCCATTCGACTACTTTTTTGCCGTAGAAAACTAAAAATTTCCTAAAGAAACACGGTTTTGCCATCTAGCCAGAGAGTAGACTACGTCTTTTGATAAATGGATTCGCAGAAAACGTAGGTTTATGCAAATTTCATTTTAATTAGGCATTCATAGGACTAATCGCTGTAAAGGGTTCATTTGCATTTCTAGTTTAGGAGGCTGAAAATTCCAGAGAATATATATTCTTCGCGCTAATTATGAATTCGTTAGGATATTATTCTTGATTATTTTAATTACGAAAAATGTATACGTTCTGAGTGCTTTCTAAAATCTTTAAAAGTAAATTATTGCCTTCAACTTATTAATTCAATGATAATCAAAACTTTTACCGTCTCCCAACAAAAATTAACAACATCTAACACCCCGTAACTCTTCAATCAACCACCCGATACTACCGTCGCCTCTGAATCAAACCGCAGCATCGACTCGAAATCTCCCTAAAATCAACCTCGAACATCGCTCACTTCTCCCCAACCCATCATTAAACCATCCAGCTTGGTCGTCTTGCTCCGGCGCCTCTCCCCGACCGGTCTCTTATCTCATCGACCGCAGTCGCTCAGAGCGTTCTCCCGGTGGCCGGATTCGAAAGTCATCCATCGACCGACACCTCCGCAGGCTATTTACGCGGACTAGTTCCCCGCGTACCGTCCGGCACCGCACGACAAGCCGACGGGCATCCCGCAACGCATTTGCCTTCGGCATGCGAAATTTAAAGGCTCGCTCGCAGTCGTCGCTCGACCCCCCGGTGCGGTCGCTTTTCGAATGCAAATGCGGAAGGCAGGCTCTCTTTTTCGAGGTTGGGAATGATCGTTTATGCCCTTTCGCGAGAGCGACGGAGGATCGGAGGCAGGTTTTTTTATTAACTGCGCGATTGTTTTTTCTCTTTTTGTACACGGGAGAATTTTCGCTTAAAAATTACTCGAAAAACAGGGTAAAAGTTAGCCGAAAATAGCGTAACCGCAAGATGCGGTTTAGCCCATTTTACTAAGTAATTTTCAAGCGAAAATTCTCTCCGTGTACTTTAAGCCATTAGGATGTGCGTGCAAAATTATAAATTGATAAAGTTATATTTATTCTGTTTTCTTTACTTACTTTAGAATACAAGATAAATTTACTGGCGATTCACTTTGCTTGGGTTATAATATAATTTACAAAAGTATGGTATAGGTATTTATTTGTTTACGCGAATAGACGAGAGAGCACGGTTAGGAAAATATTGATTCATCGTCAAAATTATTTTTAACATTTTACAAACGGTATTTTGCTAAATTTAAAATAAACTAGAATTCGAAAAATCGTTATGGTTTAAATAAATTCCACAAGGAGAGTGTACCACATTTGGGTGATGGATTTTCCTGCAACTTTGAGATGTTTTCTAATGTTAAAATATGAAGGAAGCCGCGGCCGTTCGTAACGCCCGATTTTTCAAAAGTTGTATGCTATTCTAGCGAAAATAGATGAAAAATCGATTTTTGTTCAAAATTTATAGTCAAACAAAGAATGACCATTAAAATAAAAAAAAATCTACTCATGTAATTTTAGCTTAATTTCATTGTAAATTTTTATTTATCTATAACTTTTGAAAAAATAAAGATTTTTGGATATCTGTTTTTTTAATCGATAGGATTTGATCTCACCTTTTAAATGCCGGGAGTTAAAATACTGTACCGTTAATAGTCGAGAAGCTATAAGTGATTAAACAAAAATCCGTGTTTCTTAGATTTTCGCTAAAAGAGCACATAACTTTTGAAAAATCAAGCGTTAGACCGAACGGACGCGGCTTTCTTTATATTTTAATATTAGAAAACATATCCCAAAGTTACAGAAAATTCCATTACCCAAATGTCGTACATTCTCCTTGTCAGTATTAGTAAAAAGTGTAAGTTCTAAACCAAAAAACCTTCTAAAAGAGTACACGTGTATTCTGGTAGAAAATTAACTATTGGATTACCATCTCAAAAGATAAAATCATTACATTAAAATATTCATCAGCAAACATATTTAATTATTTGATAATAATAATAAATAATAGCAATCTGTCGTTTTTAATTACAAAACTGACTTAAAATTAACTAAAAACTTTTAAACGATTTTACCAGGGCATCATGACCTCTAATTAAAATGAAGATTTCGCTATAAAACTGCAGAAAGTATTTTAAAACACCGCGAATAGCATAAAAAGTAGGTCTACAACATTTAAAAGCATTTGCAGTTTTACATCAAAGTGCATAAAACTACAGAACTGACGTCATAGCTTTGTAATTACGTAATCCATTCCACCTTGTTTACAACAATGCAGTTCGTTAATTCCGCCTAAGCTTGCAACCCATTCGGAGTTTTTTGCAACTTTGCCATCATAATTATGCACCCGCAAATGAGATTAAATATTATTACACTAAGTTTTTAAATATATTTACTTCGCAATTATTTTATTGATAAACGTTAAATGTAGCATATTAACAAAACAAACAATATAATTACATCTAATTAAATTGTTGTTAATCGTCTCATTAATCCGTTCGACCCTTAAAATCAACTTACACGTTTATTTCGATATCAAAACTCCAGAAACGAGTTCAATCCACTTTCAATATCCGCTTATTACTATTAGCAGCAGCGCTTCCCCGGTATATCGAATCAAACAATAACGGCTTCTCCAATTTCAGTCGCATACACGAAAAGTCCAATTTAACCACCAGGCGAACGTAACTCCTCCACCTCGCAAAACTTCCCCCTTCCCCGAGCGAAAGTCCGGGATCGAAAAAAAGTCGACGCAGAGCGCGACCATTATCTCGGAATCATGTCTGCAGTGTGTTCAGCGCCAAATTTAACGAGCGGAAATCAAGATCCACCGTTGTTTCCCCGCTTAAAAAGCCATGGCTCTCGAGCCTCTTATATTGTGTATTCTGTAAAGAGCGGAAGGCTTGACACATAGGTACGGTAGCGACGGTGTATGTACACGGTAAAATTGAGATTTACACAGGGTGCTTCGCTATTTGCGCTCGAGACCGTTATATTTCGCTGGGAGGAGAGAAGCCGGTGCACGCTTGAATTGATAACTCTGTCTCTCGGCCGGCTTTTTAAATCATGTCGGTCTCTCGAAATTTAGGAATGCCGAGGTAGAATTTATCGCTTAATTATACCTGGCTCGTCTTCTGGCTCTTGCTTTCTTTGCTCTTCAATTGAATCTCGCAATGGATGATGAGGGGCTGCCGTCGGAAAAAGTCCAAGTAAATTAAAGGCGGCTGAGTTACTGAATTGCAGCAATTTCATTATTTATCCTTTGATGGCTCTTTCTTAAAGGCGGGTTTGTACACATAAATGTGTCCTTTTGAATTACCTAGTTTAATTGAATATTACATTTGCGTGTTTTCTATCATTTAGTACTAAAGCTATGGAATAATTTTTTTATTTAAAAAATAATAAATTAAACAATTTGGACTACCAAGTAATATCAGTAACTGAAAGTTTATTCATAAGTTTTATTCCATGAAAATACATTGCTTTGTTGAACTTACAGGACACTGTGAAGCCAACCTCTGTATATTATCAATGTTTCAAGAGCAAACTGTTTTTAAGTAATTATGTGAGAACATATTCATAGTACGTAAAGAATTGATTTAAATAATGGAGCTTCTGTTAAACTTTAACTTGATTTTATTAAATGAAATCTGATTCCAAAGAAATCTAATTCACTTTCGAGTATAAACTTAATATACTTGTATATCTCTATCGACAAATGGAATTTCATTGTAATTTCATCATGACATAAATCAAGACTTAAATTTATGCTAAGTTTAATTACAAAATTCTATATCTACTACTTTTCTACGGAACTCTTTATCTTGGCATATCTTGAAAGCGATTTTAAACGTCAGATGGTTAATACTCTATTATCATTGCTAGAATGAAATAAAGCTCTAAAATTACAGTCGAATTATTCATTCGATATAATAAATTGTAAGTGAATATCAGATTAGTTAAACGATTCATCGAAGTCAGGAATTGATACATGTTCAGAAGCAGGTGTACTTGTAAAACTTTGGACAATCGATAACGGCCCTCGCATGATAATTGTTCTCCAAAAGTTGCACTTGATGGATGGCTAATTATAGGAAAGTTCGGCTTTAAATCTTGGAATATTAATCTATGGCATTCTGTTCAATTTTAGAAAATACCCAACTTTTCATATTGTTTCAAATAAATAATTATATCTGTATTGGTCGTTTTATTTGATCTACTTACATATCAATTTTATATATGGATTTTTTAAATGCAAAAAAAGAGTTAAATTAAAACCTTTTTAAATTATTGAAAGTGTTATATGATTTCAACAAATATTCTCCATTTTCCACATTTCGTTTATTTTATGCGATTTACTATTTTGATTCCAACAATCCCTCAAGTTGCATGCACTAAAATGTGTAAGAAAAATTTTTTGTAAAAATTAGTACTTTAATAGTATTCTTGGGACAGACTCATATTTTAATAATTTTTACCGCAATTTTAGTATTTTTTGCAATATATTTCGTATATTTTTCAAAAAATACTAAAATTGCGGTAAAAGTTATTAAAATAATAATCATTAAAAAAAAAATCTAAATTTTCTCATTGTATCTCTGTAATTCCAAATGAAGCAAACGCCGCAATCCGTCTCGGGTATCTCACCGAAAGTAAAAAAAGCGAACAAAATGCGCCTCGGTTCTGCGAAGTTTCTTCTCGCCAAAGGATCGAGCTCGGTGGTCGTACTGCGAAAGGAAAGGTGGATAAACTCGGCGAAGAAACCCCCGGTGAGAGAGCTGACCAAAGGTGAGATTTACCGGTTGCCAGCCTTTGCCAACCTCCAAATCCTCGAGATTTAGCGCCGACTTCCTTTTATTGTACAACTTTGATGCGTAGCACCGAAAGCTTTTGTGCATCGGAAATAAAGCTCGAATAATACGATTACTAAAAATCAGACATAAGTAATGCAAACTCGCGCTCATCCTTAGTTTGCTTTGCGTTCGAGTTTTAACGGGTATTTTCTAGCTTTCGAAAAATATTCTTGGAAAATACTAATATTTGGTTTATTTAATAACTGCAGTTATTAGAAGATTGATTTGTTCCCACTTAAGCCAAAAAATATAAACCGCGATTTAAAATACATCTTTGCCACTCGGACAGTAATTGGAGTCATAGGTGCAACTGACCGAAGAAATGTGCACAACTAATTGACCAATTTAGACCAATTATATTTCAGAAAAAGACGCAAGTACCTGTCCAATTACTTGCACTTATCCAGCCGCCAAACTCGCTCAAAGGATATAAATTAGAAATTCTATAGACGTTCAGCTCTTTGATAACCCAGAGCTGAAAATAACTTCGAAATTCATACAGGTCGTAAAAGCCGCGTACGAAGACGTACGAACGTACCGTATATTTTATAGTACTGACACGCCTCCTGAATTTTCTCTCTAAAGAACCGTTTCCCAAGTAAAGTGTCATTACGTACAGGTCGTAGAATTCAGAATAAGTTTCAATAAACCGCAGCAATCAATAGCCAACCTGATCCACCCCAGCTTTAATAGCCAAGCAGGTGCGCCGAAATTCTCCCGAATCGAACGTCAGTATCCACAAACTGACTTTCTCCGGCACCTTGATCCCGTCTTAATTTTCACTAAGGCCGAATAATTCTCGTCAAGCTAAAGCGAATCGTCGATCCACGTAAGTGCAGCCCGAATCCTCTGACCCAGTGGTCGGTTCGCCCATCCAGCTGCGGCGCTCGTATTTCACGGTGGCGTCGGTCATCAAACTCCCGAGACAATCGAAATTCGATCGAAGAAGAGGAAGAGCAAAAAAAAAGGGAGGGATCGGACGAAAAGTGACTTTTTGGAAACACCGGGAGGACCTCCTCTCTCTCTCTCTCTCTCTCTCGGGTTCGCACGCGTGTCGTCGTGGCGCTGCAGCGGTGGTGGTAGTTGGTCCCCGGCGAAACGTCCAATCAATACAGCTTCCCTCGCGTCCCTCTTCCCCCCTCCCTTCGCCGTCTGCTACACCCGAGAGCCGCGCACGTTGCTCTCTCGCTCCTGCTCTCTGTGTCTTTCTCTTCCACTGGCTTTTTTCGAGTCTGTCTTACTTTGTTTATTCCTGCTCTCTCTTTTTTGCCAGCAGACAGTTCCGCTGGCTCCGATGCGTCAGAAGTTTCCTGCGATGTTTAATCTTATAAACACGTACTTCTCTTTGTTGCTCGTTGCGCGCGAGGGCTTATCTTCCCTCTTCCTACCTACTTGACTTTCTGATTTTCCTCCCTCTCTCCCGGGGCTCTCTCGTTTCGCGCTATCTTTCTTCAGTCCTGCCAAAACTGCTTTTCTCCCTTTTCCCAGCTCCGAGTTTTATTCCATTATCTACATCTATCACGTTGGCCGCTGGCTGGTAAGTCTACCTCGGCATCTTATTTTATACCTAGTCCATTGCTCTTTTTTAGTTCTGTACCACGGCTAGTGCACTATACTCTCTTGTTCGAGTAAGTAATTGTGTCATTTCCACAATTACCAATTCAACAATTCCGTTCCTGCTTTTCCCGTCTCCTGGCTCAATGTATTAAATAATCATTAATCTGGCTTATTATTTTTCAAATTTTTTTAATATCATATTTAAACGTGGATGAATTGGGCATACATTCATGTCAGAAAGAAAATTAAACTTCCGTTATATCAATCAATGTCTACATAATATACTTTCTTTCTGTCAGTCCTTATTTTCCCGCTTTCTTCCCTCTCCGCCCACATATAGCAAAGCGCGCAAGTTCCATGTTTTCGTCCAACCAAGTAATTGGATCACTCCCGCAATTGCTTGGCGCGCAACAATTTCCATGCGCGTTTACGCAGCCGAACAAACTTTGCTCGTCGATCCATATACTTTCCACCCTCCTTCCCATCCTATACTTGCGAATCGCGGCGTCCTCGTTTCGTCTCCATTACTTATACACGCACGCGCCTCCGCACGCAGATAAAACGGGGGGTGGAGAGGGATAGAACGTCGATGAATTCCCGATCGACTCTTTACCTTTTCATGTTCCCATCCGGCTTCGGCGCGCGGGGGGTGAGTCGACGCAATTTTCCCCGGTTTTTTTCCGCTCCGCGGCTTTCCAATGCTCACCTTCACCTCTTTTCCGGCTGCAGTTTTATATTTGCTTTGTAATTAAAAAGAAAAAGAGGAGAAAAGTTTAACGGCCCCGCCTCTACGAGAGTCGCTTGCCAATGACTTCGTCGGGGTGAATGCGAATATCGGCATTCCCACATCGATGCTTATGAGCTTACTTTCGAGTACGCGTGTGAGTGAGTGACGCGAAGGACAGGTATCGATGATCCTAACGACGCGCACTTTACCGAGCAAATCCTGGAACTATTTGTATGAACGTTCAGTAATATTCGAACAATTTGGAGGAAAGAATTTTCACGCTTCTATGATACCTTTGTCAGTTCATTGCTTTCATTCGGCTGTTTATTAATAGAAGTTATTTACTCGGGCAGAAGAGAAATGATGGGAATTTTTTTCTGGAGGAATTTAATAAAGTTATTTAATTCCGGAATAAATAAAGACACGTCTGTATAAGTGCTAAATGCGTTTGCCAGGAAAACTAATTAAAACTTTCTTAGAAGAAGCTCTGAAGAATGAGACGAACATATAGAAAGCAAAGACTTTAATTTGCGAGGTCGAACACTTTGATATCTCATTTGGCTTTGAAATTACCATAGTTTTTAATTACCAACTTTCCCTTAGAATTTTCTTTTCCTTCCATCGATCATAACCCTGGAATCAAATAAGATATCAGCCTCCGCATCTTCTTTTCTGAAAGGTTTTACTTTCAATTTAAACATGTTTTTTTTTTAATTTAGTAATTAAGAATTAATATACTATTCATTTTAACGATGATTTTAAAATGAGATTACGACACCCTCTACTTTACTAATACAAAACAATTTTTTAATAGGGGTCAAAATTACTATACTTTATACCGAAAAATCGCTATTTTTATAAGAACTACAATATTAAAACCCTGTTTTCCACAGCTCTTGCAACGCCACGAAACACTCGGTAAGTAGAACGAACAAGTTTACGTAAATTTCCGCCTCGTGCGTACACCATCACTCGGCAAATCAATTTCCCCTCCACCGAATGTTTGAACAAGGCGTATAAAGTCGGTGGGCAGAGCCGTTGCTACGCCGCTCGGGGCAAAGCATTTTTTTATACATACCGCACAGAGCACGCAATTAATTTTTTCGCCCGCAGTAAACGATCCATTTTTCTCGAGCGTTATACGCGCATACCGCTTTCGACAAAAAGCCTCCACAAAGCAAGTGGTACCGCGAGTCGGGCTCGTCAAGTCGAGTGGATAGAAATAAAACGAGATCGTTACGCGGCGGAGCTTCAAGTGCTTATATGTATACCGACCGTTGCGCGGATCTTGGAAATATAGCCGGTATTTCGCGTGGGAGAAGTTTTTTTTTATTCCTGGTTGAAGAGCGTACATCGAGAGATTGTGTTTGGCGAATGAACGTGGAAGCGGGAAATAAGCGGTACGGGAATAATCGATGTGAAGTGAGGATGTAGCGGAGGATGCGCGAGGATAGACTAGTCGCTCGTTATTTATCGGACGAAAATGAAAGCAACCTATACTTTGTAAAATCAACTCGTAAAATTAAAAGATAACGTTCCATTGTTTTGAAACATTAAACTGAATATATTTACATTAACCCTGTTGGAAGTTGTCACTATTGTTTGGCCAATTTTTGGTGAATTGTTTGTAGATTGGCTAAATTTGGTCAAATATTAGTGAAATGGTTAAAAAAATAATGAAATTTCCAACAGGGAAATGGCGTGCCTTAATTTCTTTTATTACACGTCAAGTGCACGGAGAAAAATGTTCTAATAAAAATTACTATACCTTTTTGTAATGCGGGGACAAAGTTGCATTATCCTGAAAAAATTACTATATTATATATTAAAATTTAATAGAACTTTACCAATTTTTACTAGAATTCTATCAAATTTTACGATATAGTATAGTAATTTTTTAGGATAATGCAAATTTGTCTCCGCATTACAAAAAGGTATAGTAATTTTTAGTGAAAATTTTTTCTCACTGTGCCAAAGCGATTTTTTTTCGCGCAAATACTAATACTACTTTTAACCCCAAATGATGAGCTCACCCCAACAATTGTCCCCTGTTTCCGCTTTTCCCCAGCTGGAAGTCTTTGAAAAACCGCCTCACAACGAGCGCTCTAAATGTTCCAACTCTAACGTACCGGGGGCGCCTTGGCGCTCAGTCGCTCGTAATCGGCTCGCTTCATTTTCCTCCGCTTTGACGGAGAGGTTCAACGTACCGCCTCGCTTTGTACGCGCGCTCTCCGACGCACGCGGAGCATAAAAGCTCTAGACAAGCTCGACGAGCTTCTCGCTTCTCTCCACGAAAATCGAAGCGAGATCGTCGACGGCGAGCTCTCGACTGTTTTCGTCAATTTCTCGAGTGATAACGAAGGTCCGGCGGCCACATAAACTTCTGCTCGGACGTTTAGAAGTAAGGAAGGGAGCCGGAAAAAGGGAGTCTAAATTTCGGGGGAGAAATAAATTTTCACGGCGCGCGGAACAAGCAGATTCTTAGATATACCGTCTCTACCTCCGCCGTGAATGCGGCTCCGTTCGGTATATTACTTCTGATTAAACTTGAATTTACGAAGATGGCGCGATAAATTATGCTCCGCCTTGTCGAGCCTGGAAATTGTTGAATTTGAAAATTGTAGCTTTCACGCAGTACTCTGCTTAATATATCCGGCTTTTCGATCACGATGGATTGTATGTGAAAAAGGTAGGGACATAAATTTTTCGATCTCGCGAGGAGAATCGCTTTTCGATTCACTTATAACGGTAAAGACTTAACTCCGACAGAAGTTTCCTTTCTTCTCAGACTACTTCGGAAGACAAATATGCATCCAGTTTTGCAATGCGGGCGAGTCATCGCATTTTCGGGATATATGCAAAATTTCAAAGCACTTGTGAATTTTGAGTTTCAGAATTTAGTTCGAGACTCTATAACTTTCTAAAGTACATATGTAATATGGAGTAAACACACTTCATATCCGAAAGTTTCATTGCAGTTGTAACTTTCGGAGTGTTGTATTTCATTATGTGTTAATTACTTATTACGCGAGTTATCGAACATTTGTAAATAATACAAACTTTAATTAAAAAATTGCATTGGCGTTGTGTCGACGTTATACGTTCTACTATCTAGAAATACCGACGAGTAAGACAAACGCGCGCTTGAAAGTTAATCTAACCCCCGTTCTAACGCAAACTTTACGACTTAACCAAAGTTTCGCTAGACGCAAACAGCGTCAAAACCTTCGAAATTAAAGGCACCCGTAGCAAAGAATAACATCTCCAGCTTTATACGCCTCGCAGTCTGAGAAGCCCCCATAAACCGTCCCTTCGCCCGAGCCTCCCCTTCACGCGAGCATCTAACAAAGAAAACGCATCGCGCGAAATATTTGCACTCCTCGCTCGGGGGATATTATATCGCCCGGGAGATTGGCGTTGATCCTCTCGTCGAGAATCCGAAGGAGAACGGCGCCGTGATTGTCCAACGACGCGCGCATTATATTCCGCGTGATTGCTTCGTTATCCTCCCTCGACGAGATATTCCGGATTTATTTTGGACGCGCACCGAAGGGAGGCATTTTTTCGAGAGGGGTTTCGTTTTGATGAAACGCCGGGCCCGACTCGTTTGCTCGCTGCGATTGAACGCCGATTATAAGGTATATACGAGACAAAGGGCAGCGAGCGAGCGATCGATCGATATGCTGCCGGAGATGAATGTTGCGTTTGCGATTTTCAGCTGCTGCTTTTTGTGCGCGAGATTGGCGCGGGTAAACAGCCGTCTGGGTGTGTATTGCGCGCGAAGCGACGCGACGTTTGCTGAGGAAACAGCGAGGAGTCTCTTTGGGAGTAATTGAAAATTTTTCCCAGCGAGGAATCAGTTCGAGGTTTCGCCGGTGTTTTTTTGTAGAAGTGCGTTTGTTTGGGAAGGGAATCAATTTTATATACGATATATGAAAAGTAAATATTGTAGAGAACTGTATTTACTGTACTTTATTTAAATGTTTATTACTGCGATATTTTATTTGCATATTTTATTTTTGATAATAATTTCTGCTGAAATTGAAATATTTTCATTGGAAATGGAGTCCAATGAATTTTTTTATTAATAATTTTAAATTTGTGCGAAATTCTTTAACAAAAAAGAATCGTATCTATTATATTTATATCAATAATTAATTGTCAATTCGAAAAAGCATTATTTATAAAGAATAATCGGATTACTTGTTGGCGAAGTAGTTTAATATGCAATATATCACTCAACATAAATGAAGTAACTTCCTTGCCGATCTGATTAAATAAGGAAACTTTCAGAACAAAGGTAATATTCGGAAGGATAATTGAATTAGCTAGAAATTGATATGCGTCAGCCTTCCCGACATCATCTTAGATTATGCAAATTTTCTCACTGATTTGCATATACTATGTACATTGTCAACAATTGTATTACATGTTATATTGTTGCTACATTGTAATTCATTGTGAGCATCAGCTCGCTATAGATGTATAGTGTTTGCACAGCTTTAATAGGAAATGCCGCTCGAGTTGTAGGTTCTGTGCAAACAGTGCTTCAATTTTATTATCCCGTAATATTTTTCCGGATTTGAAGGAGTGTTTGATAAGATCTACTCTACAATTCTAACGTTTACCCAAGCAATGAAAACAGATAATAAATCTTTTTACTCATTTCAGTAACAAAAAATAGAAACCGTAATATAGCGTAAAACAAAGTTATGAAAAAATTAAATATATTGAATGTTGTACAGTTTCGTCGCAAAAAATAGTCAGAGCTTGAAAGAAGTTCAACTTGCGAAGTATAACGTGAACGCTCTTGATGTAGTAAAGTTTCGAAGTTTTGACTGCCTCAAACATCTACGCGCTTCGAAACGTCAAAATAAGTTAGAGCCTGAAATTTCTTTTTTGACGATCTCTACAATATGACGTTCAAGAAAATTTGAAGAATCGACATTATGAAATTTGAACTATATTTATCCACATACCTAACTCTCTAAATCTAAATAAGTGAAAAATGTACTTATTTCATAAGTGAAAAAAAACTCTAACTTCAAAATAAGTGAAATGTAACGTATTTTCACCTTTATAGTTATAAGTGAATTTATACTTATTCAATAAGTGGTTGATGCATGATGCG
>UCOM01004180.1:0-13568 GCA_900474385.1 Ormyrus pomaceus
AGTTCCTTCGGCTCTGCAATGAGGTCGACGTGCGCTCATCTCAAGAGCGTGTTGCCTTCCTCAATCAACATCTTTCTGACGCTCTTGATGGGAATAAAAATGTATGGAGGGAGATGCGCAACCTCGGCCTCTTGCCTAAGCGAAAAGAGGAGGAACTTCATGGTTTCACACCGGGCGAGCTGAACGAACACTTCGCGGGAATTTCCACCTCTCCTCTTGAAAACATTGAAGACGCAACGGACTTTATTCACTTTGTAAGCGAGGAGGGCTTCTCTCTTAGCCCAGTAAATCTAAACGACGTCGTCCTTGCAATATCGCACTTTTCCTCGCAGGCAAGGGGAGTTGATGGTATTCCTCAAGAAGTGATCACGAAAGCTCTTCCGGTCATTGGTGATTATATTGTAAATATATTTAACTGCTCTTTCGCCCAGGCAGTCTTTCCGGGTACCTGGAAGCAGGCGCAGCTAATAGCCCTGAAGAAAAATAGTGCCCCTTCTACTGTCTCGGACTTTCGTCCAATAGCACTGCTATGCTTCCTATCGAAGGTACTCGAGAAGATTGCCCATGCCCAAATCACGGAGTATCTCAATAATAATAAAATTCTAGATCCCCTCCAGACCGGTTTCAGAAAACACCACAGTACTCAGACTGCATTAATCAAGTTGACCGATGACATACGCATGGCCATTGACAAAAAGAAGGTGACGCTCTTGCTGTTATTTGACTTCAGCAAAGCTTTCGACACCTTATCACCTACTAAGTTATTGTCTAAGCTCTGTCAGCTGGGGTTCTCACGGGCGGCTCTCCTGTGGATCAAGTCATATTTACAAGGTCGTACCCAGATGGTGATTTCTAATAAAAATGGAAATTCTGATTGGTTGAAAACAAATCTGGGTGTTCCGCAGGGCTCCGTCCTGGGACCTCTGCTGTTCAGCCTGTATGTCAATGACCTGCAACATCTTCTACACGGACACACAATTAAACACCTACTCTACGCAGACGACCTCCAGATTTATCTGCACACCACCAAAGACAAATTTCTGGATGGCTTGGCTCGGCTAACTGAAGCGGCACAGCTGGTCTCAGACTGGGCAGAGGCCTCCGGTCTGCGTCTCAACTCGGGCAAGACTAAAGCTATTTTTTTCGGGTCGAGGAAGAATGTCAATGACATCAACACGTGGAACTTGCCAGGGGTTGTGATGCGGGACGGTGTGATCGTTCCCTTTGATGAGTCAGTTGTGAGCCTTGGTGTGACACTTGACAGCAAATTGACGTGGAAGCCGCAAGTAGATTCTATTACGAAGAAGGTCAATAAATCCCTTTATAGCTTGCGGTTTATCAGGGATTGTACCACTGAGGCTCTCCGCAAAAGGTTAGTCGAGTCACTAGTCCTACCACACCTGGACTATTGTACAGTAGTATACCTCGACGCGACAGACGAACAACGAACACGACTACAGCGACTAGGTAATTCATGTGTGAGATACATTTTCGGGGTAAGGAAGGACGAACGTATATCTCCATACCGGAGGCGGCTGGGGTGGCTACGTATGGACTCGCGTAGACTCTACTTTGAGGCTATTCTCATCTACAAGGCCACTAGATTGCACGAGCCAGAATATTTGGCCTCTTTTTTCACTGAGCACAGGCCACGCCCATCCAGTAGAAGTGCCCCAGCCGAACTGAACATCCCTAGTGTGAGCTCTGAAACCGGGTCCAGAGCCTTCCAGGTCCAAGGAGCTCGGTTTTGGAATTCGCTCCCATCCACCATACGACAATCACCATCCCTGGCCTCCTTCAAGATGGCGGTGCGCAAACATCTAATCGAGATCGACCGTTAGCTCCCTCTACTGGAGGCGGTAGGCGAAGGCGCTGCCGCGAAAAACTCTAGTCAGATTGATATTTTGTAAGTCCGTAAGACTTGGCCCCTTTGGCCCAAACAGCGTCTTCACATATCTGTGATATTTTCTATTTTTATTAAGACACGCGTGCCTAGGCATGCCTAGTTTAGCAAAGTAATCTGTGATAATTTTCTTTCTTTCATCAATCTTTGTAATATAGCTTGTATTATTGTAGTCTTAGATATTAAGTAACTTGGAAGCGTCAGAAATTTCAGATCTTTGACAAGATTATATATACAGTATTTAAATTACACACTACTAGAATTATATTTTTGTATTTCTATATGCTCGCGTGAGTTAGTTATTATATCGAAAACTTTGACATATGTGCAATACACTGATGTTGATTACTGTCTCATAATGTACACAATTATGATGTCTCTTGTAACTATTTTTACCTTTGTGGTGGAATAAAAGCCTATCTATCTATCTATCTATCCCTCTCTCTCTCTCTCTCTCTCTCCGTGTGTATACACGCGCCGCTGAATGCGACCGCAGCCCGGGCTGCAATCAGCCGCGCTACTCGAGGCCCCGCTGCACGCGCGAGAGCGCGGATCGTGATAAAGCGTATTTTTCGCGCGCAAATCAGGCGCGATTAATCGTGTTTGCTCTCGGCGCCGCGCGCTCCGGGGGCACGCGAGCCGCTCTCTGCCTCCTGCCCCCCCTTTTTTTTTTCGTCGACGGGCTCGGGAGCGCGAGCTTTCTTTTGGGCGGCAGATTTTTGGCTGTTGCGAATAATGTCGGAGGTAGAATTGAACTACTTTTCGGAATTATTTGCGTATTTTTGGAAAATTTAGGCTTATCAGTGAGCCAAGAAAGTTGCAGTTGGGATAAAGATTATATATTATTTACATCTAAAATTATTATTACTTCCATAAGCTGATTAATAAAATAATAATGAGCTTTCTGATTTTGAATAACACAAAAAAAAAAAAAAAACATTAAATTTAAAAGCATGAATTGGAGCAAAATTAATAATCATAAACAAGCCGTTTTAAAAAGGCGGACTTTAACTACTCCATAAAGTCAAAACAACATATATATATGTTTTTTAAAAAAGAAGATAAACGCACTTAGCGCACGAAAGGCCGTTAAAAAATTCACCGAACTCGCATTATCGCCCCGATGCGATTCGCCAAGATTAACCGGGGAGCGACCCTCGAGCCAGACGTATTTTACGGTAAGAAAAAAAAAATTAGTCCGTTTCTCAGAAGTCAGATATAGTTAAGAGTAACGACTTGAAAAAACTAAACGTTTAACGCCCACCGCGGCTCCCGCGCAGCACGCAATGCGTCGGGAATGCGAAGGCGATGCGCGAGTAATGAGGGGAGAATAAACCAAGGCGCGCGATAAACTTAGACCCCTTTATTTTCTTTGCTCGTTCTCTTTTTTTACTTCTTCGGCCGTTCTTTCTTCGATTTTAAATAGCGGCGATACGGAGACGTAAAAATTTTGTTCTTTTATATCACCGTGAATTAGTAAAATTACAAACGTCGGTAATAATAAGTACAAGGATTTTTCAAGAACCTTCAAACAGAATCATCAGTAATGTAAATGCGTTGAAAAACTAATGAAATCAGCCTGACTCAATCTCGAGTAAATGAAAGTATCCCCTAAAAGCAGGCTCTCATTACAGATTCGGTGGCTCATTCGCAAAAGTCCGATCGGTCCAGGGCTTTTCCGCCATTCATCCACGAATTTCGTACTCGCGGCGAGGCAGCTGATAAGCGCGTCGGCGGCCCACCTAAATTCCGGGCCGCGAAAGTCGAGAGCGAGAAAGAGAGAGAGAGAGAAAAGAAAAGAAACGGCAGAGGCCAGGATGAAAGCCGCCCCGGTTTCTATGGCATTTTGCCGTGCTTTCGGCTCGTATTTCGCGGGGCTTTATCGGGCCTCATCTCATATTTTAAACAGCGGCCCGCCGGACCTCGACAAGCAATGACGCGCCCTATCAGATGTTGCGTCCGCTCTTTTTTCACTTTTTCACTCGGCTCTCTCTCTCTCTCTCTCTCTCCGCTCGGGGAGGGGAAGGGGGAGAGCCTGAAGAATGGACTGAAAGATAGCCGAGATTGCCGCGGAGAAGCTTTTTTTTCCTAGGCTTTCCTGGCGCAATTAATTTGCCGCTTTGACTTTTAATTATTTTAGGGAGTGTTTCTGCCGCTGCACTACTTTTTTTTCGAGCCTCCGTCGAGGTTTCTTCGGCTCTGTGGTCGAGTATTTTACGAGTTAATTGAAAATTGGAAGATTTTCGTAACCAGTAATTATTTAATTCAAATGTAACGATTTTCATCGATGAAAAAAGCTTTACTTGTAAAAAAAAACCTATATTTTAACGAACTGATTTAACGAAAAGGAAGAAAAGCTTTATCGCCGCGAGTGGCTCTAACAATTTGTTTCGATTCCGCAAACATGAATTCACGAACTTTTTAATCCGAATACATTCTCCTCCTCGTAACAAGAAAAAAAAAGAGGCCGCCGCCCGCGGAAACCCCCCGAAGAAGTATTAACACGAATCCAAAGCAATTCCGCCGACAAAGCCATTCATTATACGAATAAACCGCGGGCGCGTAATAAATTCACCGCGGAAAAAGCGTCGCCGACGGCCGCTTAAGCGCCTTTCATTTCGAATGCCGAATTTTAATTCGCGAACGCGTGTATACTCGCGAGAGGCCGCCCGAGATTAGCCGCTCCGTGTAATTCGCGATGTATATATGCATATACTGCGCATGCGCGCGCGTCGCGCCGCCGGAAGAGCGAGCTTTCGACTTATCTTCCGGCGTCGGCCGAATGTTAAAGAAAATGAAGGGGAGATTACCGCTGCGCGAGAGAGAATTCGCGGCGAATTAATTTCGGTTTTTGGAAAATTGCGGCCCGTGTAGTGCCGACGTTTCCGCCGCTCCTCGTCTTGCTCGCGCATAATTTGCGCTGAATTTATTCCTTGTTTTTAAAATTGCCCTTTGCGCTTGAATGTTTAGCTTCTTATTTTTAAAAGAAACTTGTTACGAAGATGAGGGTTATCAATTCAGGGATGTTTCGCGCTACAAGTACAGGGTTCAAAATTCAACGTATAGTAAAGAGCTTTTGCATTTTTTAAATTGTTTAACTGGCCTCGTTGATTTTTATACGTATCGCGAAACGTACGACGTATTTACTGAAATCGATCGGCGGAATAAAAAGGAGCGTGTACTTCGATACATTAAAATAGAAAATAGCGGAGATCATAAATTTTTTGCCCAACGGAAAGGGGGACGCCAGGATTCAGCTTTAAAATAGTCTGCGGGATGCGTGCATTAGTGTAGGCGGAGTCGCACACGGAAATCTGCCGAATAAATAACAGACCTACTAGGCACTTTTTTTTCGTGAGTGCTTAAATCGCTTTGCTTTTTTTATCGGGGGGGAGAGAGTATATAGTGTTTCCTTTTGAAATTCGCGAGGGCGGATTTTTTTTTTTTCGCTTGACAGAAGCACATTCGGAGAAAGTAGTTCGATGGTTTATGAAAAATTTGGTAATAATCACTTACGGTTATCGGTTTAATCGTTCGGGCAGTTTAGGTACTCACCTGAAACAAAAAAATGACGTTTACGTTTTAATTTGAGAAAAATATTCAAACCTTATATAAATTTCATATTCTCAATCGAAATCCCAACAAGCTCGAACTGCGGAAAAAGTCCCTTGGATCCAAAGGAGGCAAGCGAGCCCTTCGCTAAGGATTTGCCGAGCGATCGGCGATTTTACGAGGCCTCTCCGCTCTTCCCGCCAATCGAGTCGCTCTATATTAAATTTAGAGACAGAGGGAGAGGGGGGAGGAATCCCCGGGGGAGCGACGCGTCTTCGCTCTTCTTTCATCGCGCTGCGCGTCTGCCGGGGAATCCCCGGGAGATTCCTCGCGTCGAACTCCTCGGCGCGTCGCCGTCGTCGTCGACTCTTTTTACTTACCGAGCGGCGCGCTTCGGAGCCGCTGGCTGCCGCTGTCGTCGCTGTTTGTTTGCTCGTCTGTTTGTTTGTCTTGCCCGGCGAGAGTTTAATGGTGCTGCTCTCGGTTTTTTTTGTTGGCGGTGAAAGTTTTCCGATACACGCGGGGGTCGAAGGCTTTTGAATGCTGGTATGGTTTGACTATTCTGCGAGGGAAGATCGTCTGCTTCTATTGTTTGCTTTCTTATTTTGGTATTTTAGATTATGCTTGAAATCTTCATAAATAATGTGGGCACTGCACGTCTCATACGGAAATTAATGATTTATTATCAAAGATTATATTTTAGTGGGGAGATTTCAATGAAGTTAGAACTATAGAAAAAAGTTATAGCAATTACATTTACCGCACTTTCTAAATACTTTATTCGTTTTCAAATAAATAATATTTTCGCCTGTCAAGCCCAGCAAATAATAATCAAACATACTTGTTTAAGATGATGCATTAGCTAGTAGTAACTAGCTTAACTATCCTCAATCTAGTAACTTTTTCGTTCCCAAATCGCTTGTGTTTCATTACGGAGAGTCTGGCAAAGTGCACAGAAAATCAAGGAACTAATAACTAGAATGAATATTTCGTCGAGTCCTAATGCGCAGAGGAGCCCTATTCTCGTCGTAGGGGGCGGGGGGGAGGGGTTAATAGAACGGACGGCCGCATTAGGCAAGTACACCACACCCTCAGGAGGTATCGTCGCAGGTGCGGCCCGCCTCGGGGAGCCACTCGCCAATGAATTTATGCGCCCTAATAAGAAGTAGCGTAAATATCCGCCGGCCGGCCTGCCGCCCCCTTATTGCCCCCCGGACTCCCGAGAATTTTGAGTTGCTTATTGGCCCCCGCTCTTATATACTCGGCGCACTTAATGTCTCCTTATTTAATTAACGGTAATTGCCCCGGGAAAGAGGCTGTCGGGTATGGGTTTTTATCGTCCGAGTTTATTAAGAGGAACGTAAGTTTCGCAGAAAGTTGATCTACTTAAATAGTAAAATTACGAGCATTTCGAAACATTTTATAAAGGGTGATAAAAGAGCTCGTAGCGATTTCAAAATTATCAATTGAAAAATATTCTACTTTTTAGGTGACGGTGTGTTGCATTCAAAATGAACGTGAATTTATTTAATGACGTTTCGACCGCATTATAATCGCTCTTTTCAAGCAACTAATGTCGCTGCGCGCAGGCCGTCATTATTTATTTCTACATTTCGCTCGTTTCCCCCATTTAGTTTGATAAATCTCTTCATTTGCGCGAGATAAAGCGAGGAAAATTTGCAAATAAACAATGACGATTTGCATGGCAGAATTATAATCCGCTTTAAAACGGCAACAGCCATTCAAACCAAATCCTTTTGAACTTTCTTTATTCCCGGCGTATATCGCCGATTATCAGTGAATTCGAATAGATTCATCACATATCCGGGCGGCCCCTTTAATCGTTCGACTATTTTGCACTCAAACGCTTTTCACCTCAAATCCATTCGAGGCTAAACCAATCGAAATCGCAATTCGCGAGCGCGCCGAAACAATTTCCGCGCGGTCGCCGCGACAAAAAAAAGCAACGCGCCGAAATAAAATGGACAGCCGAAGATACGAGCGCGCGAGGCGGAAATCGCGCTGTTCGCAAATTATTATCTCGCGAATCGTTATTAAATTTAGCCCCCGCCCGGAGCCGAATATATATATAAATCGCGATGATCTGTGAAAATCCAATTGTAAACGGTAATGGCGCGTTACCTGCTGCGATATCGTAACTTTCGTCGTGTCTTTGTTTGGCCTCGGAGCCGTAAAATCATGGAGCGACGCGCGAATTGATGGATTTCGATGCGCTATCATGGGGTTTTCGGTATTGCTTCTAAAGTCATTTTTAAAATGATGATTTGGTGTAATCGTTCGAAATAGTATAACCAATTTAAGCATATTTTTACACATTTTTATCGTCAGAAATTTAGGTTCTACTAAAATTAAATCTTCATTCTCTTAAATAAATATTGCCTAATCTTCCACATTCACAATTAAATCTGCAACCCCGTAATGCTCACTATCACGACTCTAACTTACCCCCGAATCCAACCCCCGAAATCCAAAACAATTGCGCAGAGCGCAGGCATTATTAAAAACATCATTAACGTCCGGCGGGTCCGGCCGATGCCCGCCGAGTCGTAGAGTATCGAATGCTTCCAAGCCATTATTTCGGACGGCACTTGTAAACAAACCCCTCGAAAAGCCATCGGCGTACTTCTTTCCCCGCCCCCGCGCGCTCGTCCGCTAATACGATAAATCGCGCGTGGCGCGCGTTATTGTCGCGGTGAAATCGCTCGTTGAAAACGATCGCGGAAAACGTCGCCGCGACGAATAACTCGCGCCCCCGCGGGCCGCGCGGGACGCCGGATCGCATAATCAATTTCATTAAAACTCGATATGCCGCCGGGGCAGGTAGATGGAGCGTTCTGGTGCTGCATTTCGCGGGATGGTCGTTCAACTGTTGCTTTGCATGGATTGAATTAAATTTTATCGGGTAAAAATTATCGCCGCAAAGGCAGAGTTGTAATTTCAAAATAATCCACAACTTTTAGTATTAATAAAAGCGACCGATATATAAACACAGTGGAAACGACGAGCTTCAAAGTTTAAAACGTAGCTTATTCGGATAATTAAAAGTAGCTTTTCCAGCTTAAAAATACTCGAGCGCGTTTTATCTCCAGAAGTGTCGATAATTGGGCCACTCCGCGGGGGGAAGCGAGAAATAGCGGCATCAGGAAGGAAGCGCCAACGCACTCGAAAAGACTCCGCGAGAGAGTCGGCTGTACGTTGCGATAAAGTCTTATCGCGGCCCATTTGCCGCGCGATCGAGTGCCCGATGATCGCCCGCGAGATATATATATTTTTGCCCGCCGCGATTCCCGCCGCTGCTGTTCCGGCTGTTTCGACGGAAACTTTTTCTCGCCTTTCGCGTGTTATTCTCGACGAAATTTTGTAAGTAAATTAATGAACGGGTAAATTTGTAGAAAGCAATTTGGCCAATTACAAAGTGCTAATCCAGTGTAACAACCCTGGTAGAAAATTATCCCGTTGAGATGGTTAATGGAGCGCTTTTTAGCTAAAATTGATGTCTAAATTAAATAAAAATAGTTGCAAAATCATTTTAAAAGATAAAATATCATTACATTAAAATTTTCATGAGCAAACATATTTAATTATTTGATAATGTCAAAAAATAATATCAATTTGTCGTTTTCAACTACAAAACAAGCCAAGAATTGGCTAAAAACGGCTTAACGTTGCTTCCAGAGCAGTTCCTAAAAGAGTTTTCAAAAATTCCGCCGAAACCCCTCCGTTTAAAACACGAAAAAGCCCCGACCATCATTCACAGCGCTCTCCGAGCGACTTTGCAGAAACAGCGACGCGGAAAGGTCCGGAGCTACTTGCCGTCCTCGGCTCCGATCCCCGACGGGGCTCTCCGGGAAAAAATGATTCCCGATAGCGGGCCTCGGAGGCTGCGCGAGTGGCGTATAATACGCGCTTGCGCGCGCGCTTCCCTCTATCTCTCCTCTAGGAGCGAGAGCGATAGGACCAAGCGCCACTTAGCTTTTATCGCCCCGAGCGATTTGTCGTCTAAGCAGGTTTTCGCCCGCTCTGCTTTTCTATCCCCGGCTTCCCGTCCGTTTGATGGCTTGATCGATGCCCCGATCTTTGAATTCGCTTTAGAATCGCGCCGGTTAATGCGATGGAACCTATTCGTTCTACTTAAATCGCTGGAAATAATAGAAGAACTGGCTGATTTGCGTATATTTGGAATATTAAACAGATTTATTGTAAAAATCAAAGTTCTGTAACAATATGCGCAGAAGACAGTTTCGCAAAAGAAAGGCAAGCATTCACCGCCCGAAATTCTCCGCGGCTCGCCGGCAACTCGTCACCGAATTCTTCGGTCTTAACATAAATCCGCGCGGTCCTCTCATAATTCGGCGATTATTCAGCGGTGTATAATTCAGCTTCGATCGGCGGCCTCGGCTCTTGGCAGGCTTCCACCTTGGCGCTGGTCGTCACCGCAAAACTCCTTCATCCGGCGCGCTGGGAAGAAAAGGCGGGCAGGCGTTTCGCGCATGCATAATACATTCTAATAGTCGGGCCGGCTCTCTCGGCAAGAAGAAGAAGGGGGGAGGGGGGAGGAGGGCCGCCGATCATTTCATCCTCTTGTTCGTTTGGGAATTCCTGCTCCCCTTTCTTTTCGATCCGCCGCCGCGGCTGCAGAAAGAAAAAAAAACTTGCCGGGAAATTCGATTTCCCTTTTTCCGCTGAGCTCCTCCTTTTGTCTTAGCCGAGAGTCCTTTTTTGCTCCGGGAGGACCGGCTCAAAGAATGCATGAATTTCCCGCGGTTGCGGGGAAAAAAAGCTCGAGCTTTAAAGGGAGCCTGGACTGTTCGGGTTACCTTGCCGGTGGCTCTTTTTCCTCGGACATTTTTTATCGCCGGCTTGCCGCTTATGCATGAAGACGCTGAATTTACAGGATTCTTCTATAGATTTTTTTTCCTACATTAGAGTCTTTAATTTATTCGGAGAAAATCTTAACTTTCACGGAGTTCCTCGGGAAAAATGACTCTCGAAAAAACTTTTTGATTTAAAAGTGAAGTCGCGGTCCCCGATTCCATGAAATTTTCTAAAAACCCTCGCGATTCACGGAGCCGAAGGAAATAATACTTGCGCCTCAATAAAAGAGCTGCCCGTAAATAAATGGCGAAAAGCTCGTCAGCGAAAGAAAGAGAAAGCCATCCGGGCGAAAAGCTCGAAAAAAAAGGAAGAGCCCGCTGGCCGTAAAAAGCAGAGCTCGGCGCCTGCGTCGAAGCCTCTAATCCGTCGTCGTCGGCAGGCAGCCTCGCGTCCGCTTAACGCCGCATAAAGTCCACGCACGAAGGAAAATAAACGAGCCGCGGCCCGAAGGAATTTCGCCCCTTGACCGTATTATCCCCGTAACTCGCCGCCGCCACCCCCGCTCCGCTCGTAAAATATTTGTTTCAATTTCCGGCGCTTTTTCCAGCGGACGCCCGACGACGAGTTTATGAGTTGTTAAGCACGTGTCTCGCGTCGATAAAAGCTCGAAAACGAGGCTTTGAAATTCCGCGCGCCGCCGGATTTTCGCCGCCGAGCAAGTAGGTCGGACGGAGGCTGGATTTGGTTCCGCGGCCGCGGCAGCCGCCGCCGCCGCCGCCGCCTCCGCGTCGTTCTATTGGAAAACATTGAGGTGAAAATTGTATCGGAAACTTTGCGTCGGTGCTTACGATTTTTTATTGCGCGAAGAGACCGGGAATTTTAACGGCGGGGGAACTTTTCTGCCGAGCCTGAGCTATTGGCGCATCGGATCGAGGAGCGAAAAAATTTCGTGACGTTCGTAGGGAAGAGCGGGTGGCTGCGCTAAACATTTTTAGTAAATACTCCTAGCTTGGAGAACTTCTGTTTTACAGAAAACAGTTAACGAGGTAAGTGATACTTTAGCTTCTTGGTTTTATGTTACATTTTTATGCAGTTTTTTAATTGAACGAAACTGTTAGATACTGATAAAGTTTTAAATGATACGTTTACATGAAAGTGTCGAAATGCAATAAGGAGTAATTGATTACAGTACCAAATAACTATTGATTTAAGAGTTAAATTCACATCACTTCAAAGAACCACGTGTTCAAGAGAAAAGGATAAAATTAGATTGTGGTAAACTAATCGACTGGCATTAACGTAAGTTTGACAGTTGCTAGTAAAAAGCTTTTGCAACTACTACAACTCTGTGTAAAAGTTGAAAAACAGTAAACATGAAATTTAAATTATTCAAACGAACTTTTAAACTCCCAAGAACACCCGTAATAACCAAAAATTCTCGCAATTCAAGAAAGAGTAGAATTTCGAAAAGGCCCCTTATCCCTTTCGCGCCATAAAAGTAAATTCGTTCCATCGAGCTCAGATCAGCGGAGGATCCGCTTCCAGCCACGTTTGCCGCGGCGTCACGGGTTCATTCAACCTCGCGGCACGCGTTATTGCGCGCGCGAACAGCCGGGACTGCCGCGGTGGTGCGACGTACCTGCCTTTTTTATCGGCAACATAGTCGCAAGTAATACGCTGGCTGTGATACGCGAATACCAGATTTTGGTTACTCCTAAAGGTAGCTTTGTAATAGTAATTTTTGGAATTGTAAAAACACGTTATAATTGCATTTTCAGGTGCCAGGAATTAGAATAAATGGTTTTTGACGAATTTCTGTATGGAGGTGCTCCACCCGTACAACCTAATACAACAATGTAAATAAATTAGCGCGCACTTTGCCGCTCTGCGCCGGGGTTGAGAAGCGGGAAAATACTCTGCGCTTAAGCACGCTGCACGCGCGCGCGTGTGTGTGTGTGCGTATGCCTGATCTCAGCAATTCGGAATTTCTTTTATTTTTAATTAATTTTTAATATTCTGTAATTTTTAATAGGCGCTATTTATTGCTCTTCTCTCTCCGTGCACATTTATGCCATAACAAGTGAGGGTATAAAGCAGCACATAATAGAGTAACATCAAAGTTAATTTATTTTGAAAGTTATAGATTTCAAAATTTTTTAAAAAACAAACACCAAATGCTTAGCTTTCCTTTAACGCCTGAATTGTGGAATTTCTTAAATCGGCATAAATGTGCACCTTTATGGTACAACGCAAAAAGAACGCGAAAGACTACCTTAAAAAGTATATCATTTTTTAAATACGCACGTTTTTGGATATTCTTATGCATTTTTTCGTGCGCTGCACATTTATGTGTAGCTGCGCAAAAAATGCTTATAGAAACAAAATTTTTTATATCAGATTTCGATTTAACCTCCTCAAAAACTTTAGCTTATTAATTTTTGTCCAAATCTTTCAGAAATTACTAATTTATTTAAAAATTTAAATGAATGATGCATTGCCAATCAACAAATTAATGGGAATAGGTAACTTAAAACTTCATTGTAAAAATAACACCAAACATGTTTCAAATAGATTTCATTTTACCAAAAAATTTCACATTTTAATGTTTCTGTTTTCGTCGTTTTTTATCCGCTATTTGTCTTTGGTTTTATTCCTAATTTAGCTGCTATACATTGAACGCCACAACCTCTACCTAAAATATATAAAGGACTGAAATCTCTATAAAAAAATGAACTTTGAACCAAAGTAAAAAGTTAGGCGAGTTTGATGTATTCTATATTACTAATGATGTCAATCACATAGTAAAAATATAGTTTAAATATAAAAATATTTCAATAACAGCAACTGCAAAATATATCCAAAATATGTAAGTAAATCTTACAACGAAATCACAGGTTAAAAAAGTAATGAAATCAAAGTAAACCAGTCAAGTTTTCAATTCATAAATATTTTAATAACCAAAATTACAACTTATATCCAAAATGACCTATTCCACACTCATGCATGTCAATCACATACTTTACTTAACTATTTTACACTACATATACAATGATTTGTTATATTCCTAACAAACTAATTTTTACGAAAGAAATTATGTAGACTTAAGTAATACATTGATCAATTACAAATAAGTCTCATGATACTTACTACGTAACTTGCCAGGCCCGTTTCATTTTGTTAAAAGGTGGATACAGAAATTGTTTTGCTTCCTCCTAGAGGAAGCATTGTGATAGTAATTTTTGGAGTTGTTCGAAAAAACGGTTATAACTGTATTTTA
>UCOM01004181.1:0-13549 GCA_900474385.1 Ormyrus pomaceus
AAATACAGTTATAACCGTTTTTTCGAACAACTCCAAAAATTACTATCACAATGCTTTCTCTAGGAGGAATAAAAAGAAACAAATGTTTATTTATATGTTTAAATCATGTAAAGTAAAATCATACTGAAAAATTGCGTGTATAACCTCAAAAAAAGAAAATAGTACGCGCGAAGCGCGTTGGATTTTACTAGTGTTGAATAAATATGGTGAATAAATAATAATTCCAACAAAGATTTTGTTCAATACGTTTCTTCAAAGAGTTCGAGAATCTTTGAAAAGAATATTTGTAACTCGGAAGCTCTTAAATTTCTTAAATTTAAATTCCAAATGTTTGTCTATTTTCAATAAATATTCTTGAGTTCATAAATGAAAATACATTTTATCCCAAATATTTTCCTGTCTAACCTTATTTGCAGTTTATACATCGATTGTGTGTTCAACCGTTACGTGTTATTCACAGAAAGCCTTGCTTTATTTCGTCATAATTATTTATTCATATTAAGTCTTTAATGACAAGCTATACGTACAGATACGTAAATAACTAAAATTTATGTGACGTGTGGATTACCTACAATGTCAAATCGTAATATCAATATTGCAAATATTCACTATGCATGCTGGTTATGTCACCTATTTCAAACTTCGCCCGTCTCGTTTAGAAATTCGAATAACCCAGAAATCCGTTACTTAAGTTTCATTAAAAAATGTTATTATTCCACAAGCACCGAAAACATTATGTAATAAAAGCACAGCCGCAGTTGAAAACAGCCCAAAATACACGAAACAGTATTATCTCCGACCCCGAAAAAAGCGGCCGCAAGGAAAGTTTAAAGACAGAAGCTAAAAAGCAAAAAAGGGGGCGAGAGAAAAAAAGTAGGTACCTGTATACATAGAATTAGTCGAAGCAGCAGTTCCAGTGCAGCTTGGACAAGTGCAGAGCGCTTCGTTAGCCGGCGCGAGTTGCGCGAGGAAACGTGCGCCGTGTGAAAAGTAGTAGACCCACGACCCTTCCGCAGCACGGCTATCTCTTTCCAGCCCCTTTTAGCACTCGATCTTTCGCTCTTCTCCTCGCTCCAGCCGATGGCTCTTGATTTTTCTCACTCCAAATCTACTGATAGATTCTTACCTTTCCGAGAACGTGGCGCTCTCGTGACTCGGCTCTGCGGCAAAATTCGCACGGCGATGGAATGCTGCAGTTACGTGTTAAGATTTTTCTGAACCGAGGGTAAAAAGTACAAAATGGTTTGTTTCTACGTTATAATACCGTTTTATTAAAGCGTTTTTAAAAAATTTTTTTGACATTTTACTGATAAAAATTTGGCTAAACTAATAATTATTTTGTTCGATGTTCGATAACTTTGATATTCTTTATATAATAAACAATTTTACGAGTAACGTTTCGAAAGAATTTTCTCCCGGAATTCACCTAAACTTAAATAGTGGTTCGGGCAACAAGGCAATTCCACACTGCAAGTAAACGATTGCATAGTTTGGCACAAGTTTCGGCAAAGCCTTCTTTGTTTCTTTATTCAGAACTTCATCTAAGTTTAGGTAAATGTTTTCATTAAATTATTCATCTTCATTTTCGGAAACTTTAATTCATTCATGAACTTTTTAAACATTTTCAAAATTGAATTTTATAATCTTGAAAATAGAATTTATATTCCATCAAACACTGCTTCAACCCCGTCAAAATCAAAGTGCTGGGCACAGCTTTAATAGGCAATAAAAGCGATAAACTATTAGTTTCTAACATATAATAAAACCTATAAAGTATATTTTAGAATTTATCCACTTAAATCTTTAAGTACCTTCCGCGGAAAAGTTGCCTTCCCCTTTATAATCGCTCGTATAAAGGCGGCAGCGGGGTCTCATAAAAAAATGCGCGCCGCACAAAATAAGTATTAGCCTCCTCGGTGAAGCATGATCGTCATCAACATTCATTGGCAGTAAAGCATAATCTGACACTGTGTAGTACAGATTTACTACTCGAGACGCTGAACTTCTACCGCCCCTCCCCCCGCTTCTTTTGTCTATAAAGTATAAAAGACGCTATTCTGATAGCCTGTAAGTAAACTCCAAAGGAGCAGTGACAGCTCGGAAGGATCAGCATCCTTGTATCTTTCATGAAATTTTTCTGTTAAAGAAATAAAAAGAGTAGGCAACAGAGACAGGAAAACCGGAGGAGACTCGAGAGAGAGAGAGAGAGAGAGAGAGAGAGAGGAGAGGAAGACGGCACTGAAAGAAAAGAAAGTCTGGAAGTCGCGTCGAAGGGAAAAGGAAGTTGCCTCGGCGAGGATGGCGATTATCAGATGATAACACCGGGCTATAATTTTCTTCGTCAAACTTTTGTCGAGCATTAAAGGCCGGGCCATTGTCTTCGATTCGATCAGAGGAGAAAGCAGCAGTGCGGTCGCCGCGGCATCGGTAATGAAGAGACGAGACTTGCATTCCCAAGTCCCGCGGAAACGGTGGAGGGAAAATGAGTTAGCAACTACCTCCATCTATCTGTCTTTATCCTTCTCTTTTTACACGGCAGTACTTCTTTCTCTCCGACTCCGAGCTGTACATACCTCGGTTGGTTATTGGACGAGGAGATAAATTGGCCCAGCTGAGGAATTTTTAATCAGGCTCGGCCACCTACTTTCGCCCCCTCTGTAACTTTGTCTCGCTCGCGAAATTAAAATACATGGGTTTCTTATTACTATGGTGGAATTGTATCTCGAAATGCGGCGATGGGAAGCCTCGAATTTTTAAAGCCAAGTTATACTCGAGGAGCCAGTAATATGGAGAGCGTAATATTTGAAAGAAAGGATTGGATTGGATACTTCAATAAATAATTTGATATTTACTGCTGGCGATATGACGAAAGAAAAATGAATATTAACGTCTGAGTTGCGATGAGGTTTCGAGACAGTGATAATTAAAGAAATAAATTTAAACTTAATTTCAATATATCGAAATGTATTAAAGCACGATTGACGCATCTGAGTATACGGACTAGCTTTGCTGAATAATTTCATGTTCACGTAGGGACTGATCGAGACATGACGTAATTGTCCTACATGGATTGACGTTGATAATCTCTTTGAATTCTAAACTGATTTTGGTATTAATAACAGTTAAGCTATTATGGGCTGCATTTCCAATCATACTCTTAAAAAACAATGCATTACAAGTACATTTATAAAGATGATAAAATAAGTGTTTTTACTTGTTAATTTCATAAATAAAAACAAGTGTTCAATGAAATATTTATATTAAAATTAATTATTTTGCTATTACATATTTTCATAATCAAAAATATTTTAATCAATATTTTATGCACACATTTTTGCAATATAAATGAAAGTAATATTTATACTTTCGAATATTACAATTCCCCACAAATAGCTAATATAAATTCGAGAATTTTAATGAACATTTTCGTAGAATCAGATGAGAAAAAGAAAGAAAAAAACCGCAGACACAGATAATTTAAATAAATATTTTATATTATTGTTTCTTTAATAATAATAATTCAATATGAAGAATAATAATAATAATTCAATATCTGATGATAAAAAAATCCATCCAAAAATAAAGATCAAGATATTACTTATCCATTAACTATTTGGTGGATCATTTTCTGTTAAATATATTAATGTAGTTTATTATTCAGTATGGTATTGATTTCTTCTCCATTTTAAAGTATTTTATTATTTACAGAATATCAAATTCATCATTTACCCACACGCATTGTTAAATGCCAGAAATTAAAACAGATTGCTTAATCTTCCGAAACATTAATTTATGCGATTAAAGTGAGCGACTTATTCCGAGATCAATATATAGCATCACGATTAACCATGGAAACAACTAATGTTTGAACTCACAGATAATTTCGATGAACTTTGCAGAAAGGAAATTAATTATCAAATTAATGGGAACGTCTTCCGTTGACTGACCAATAGCAATGCATCAGCCAGTGCGTCAAATTAATTGCAAATTTTCCGGATTCTATTGGAGTAGAGTTGCGTCGAGTCGAGTGTGTGCTGTGTACTGACCGCACAGTTCTACAAAATAGTTGTAGCATGACATTTCAAAAGTAGAATATATTTTTATTTAAAAATAATAACGATTTGATGTAAAATTGATTTTGCAAAAATGTTCATAGGTACAAACTATTACTCTTACGTATTTGATTAATTAAATTTATTTATTATTTTTCTTCTTTAATTATCTACATGAAATTTCATTTCCGTATAAAATACAAGTAATGTACTCATCAGTATATATGAATAGCAAATCAGTAATCAATTTTTGCCTACCTTACTATGCAAATACAAAATATCTACATTATTGTAATAATTATGCACCTGCGGCCACTAATACAATATTCTATTTCGTTCTGGAAATGTATACGTCCAAGGTCGTGAGTTCTACGTACGAGAATGAACCAGATGCTACCCTTACGCTGCCAGGATAAAGGATAATTAACTTAATTAAGTTAATCTCAACTGAATCAATAAAAAAAATTAGTTAAGAGGATTTTATATACGTAAGTGTGTTTGCTTAATATCATCTAAAGGTTGAATGTTATTTATTAATTATAATATTTTTTTACGATAGTTCTGTATGAATATGTTAAAAGTACTTGCTCAAAATATTTGGTCATTTACATGCGTTTTTCTTTAATATTTGCAAACGAAGCGAGTCCATTCAATATCCTACATTACCAGAACCCAAAAAATTGACTGTTCATTCGCACACAATATTTTACTATTGCGAGAAAAGCAAACAGTGGCGACGCTCACAAATTGGCGAAATAAGCTCCATTAAGCGGGGCTACACACAGCTCACGTCATTCCGGTCCAGATCCCATCAGCGGAAAACTTCGTTAAAGACCTAATCGAATCATCGGAACGTCAAACCGGATTTACGATACCGACGGCAGTGGCGGAACGTTTTTCCGCGACCGCATCGCCATCGGCTCTCATTAACTGTCCAATCGCCGCAAGAACAATTTCGCGCGGGGAAAAACCGCGAAATCAGGGAGAATTCCTTCTCCTCCGCTCTTCTCCGGCCGCGTAAACATGGCGACGAGAACGAGAGAAAAGAGGGTTTAACGATTTCAGAAATGCGAACCGTTCGGTTTGCCTTGCCCGCAGAGATGGGGCGGAAAGAAAACGTAATTACGAATAGTTTTCGTAGTTTTGCCGGGGAGTTGCTCTTCTTCTTTCTCGCGCCGAACTTGTTCCGTCTTGAGGAGCCGAGGTTAAGGTATCGGATATAGGTGGGTAAGTATCGCGGAATTCTCGCACGGCGAGCTCATCAAACAAATTACGCGATTCAGCGAATACCTTTGAAGCCTTAAGCGGGATTCCCGTGTCGAATTAGTGTGGGGGGAATTTTTCATTGGGTTCTCGAGCGTAATTTCGTAAGTTGATTGGGAATTTTTTTTGCGCGAAGTTTGCTCTACAGTAACGGAGAATTTTCTTGACTTCTCTTTTATGAACTTTTTGCTGATTCCTTTGCAGACTAAATACCCTGTAAATTTTTTGCCTAAAATTTTGTTTTTAGGCGCCACTTATTATTATCTTGTAAATCACATTAATGGAAATATATATTTTACCTGTATTAGGACGTGAAAAATTGTATTTCGTTATACAACGTATCTCTTATTCGAAACATTGAGCACTTATTGTATTTTTAGTTACAATTCGATTGTCAATCGACATATCCGAACTTCAAATAAAATTGTTCACTCTATAATTCTTTCAAAAATTCAAAAATTTCCACTAAAATTAATCCCAAAATCTGATTTGCCAGAGTCCGAACTCAAAATTTTCATCTCGTCCAGCTTTCATTCTCCGTACGCGCAATTGCGCATATCCAAATACGTGCGGCTCGCCATACACCTGGAATGACATTTGCGCGGCCATTCGACCGACAGGCTTTAGAAATTTTTTGTTTTGCCACGAGAAATAAGGCCTCTCGCGCGGTCGCGAAATCAGCGATCGGCAACCGGTCGGCGGCGGGTAGGCTTTCAACAAATTGGCGGGAATCTATCGTGCACCGCTGGACGCCTCGATAACCCAATTACGAATTATTGACCAGCGGGCCGAGTGCTCGTGTGTGCGGCTTAGATAAGCCAATGCGCGAGCGCGAGCCGACCATGCAAATCATCCATTTGGTCCGGCTACTCGCTCGCTGCTCCCAAGTCCGATCGACGGTACAGTCCCGCATTGCTTCGTTGGCAAGAATTACCTCGAGATAAGATCCACGGCTCGTTATGAGTGTTTAACTGTCACGATTAATCCATTTTTCTGTCTTGGGACTACTTATTAATATTATTGAAAATTAATACTGAAGCGAATTCAACTAATTGCTTGATTAAAGTTAACTTTGTAGTAATAAAATAATTCTAAAGTGAATTTACAGCCAGCAATTTAATTCACGTTTACCAACAGTCTAAAAACGCATTTTAAAGTTATTATTGTGATATATGATTAAAAAACTTTTTAACTTTCAAAAAACTCACTTATTCAAAATCATCAAGAACCGTGAACCAGAAGATATTCTCAAATAAACGCTCAATGAGCGATCAACATTTCATAGGAACAGCACCAAAGCAGGTGAATCACAGCTTTCTAGGCCTTAAAAAGAAGGCAGCTCCGTTGAAACTTTCGATCAAACTCTGTCCAAACTTTGATCTTGCTTACCTACGCCAATCCCGGTAAAGCATTGTCGCAGCCCGTCGCGAAGAGTGTGCTAGCGCACACCAACATTGATTTTACACTGACGTGTAAAGATAGCTTTGACGCTGACGTGAATACATCGCGCGTAAACAAACGAGAGGAATATTCGAAGATTGATAGCGGAGCAGTCAACATATCGGCAATACCGTATGAAATCAAACGCGCGCGCGTAAGCTTCTTAAATTTTGGGGGATGTACAAGGCAAATTAATGTGCACGTGGACGTGATGTGATGTAAAATAATAGAGTAGTAATGAAATAAGTTCGGATTTGTAGTAGGTATATGGATTTAGTTGTGACTTCCTCAGTCTGTATAAGTATTTCAAAAATTGAAATTCATAAACGTATACTTCTTGATAATTTTGTACGTAGATTAAGCTAGCGTAACCACTTCGTAAGCCCATGATCAAACCATATACATATTTTGCTGCTAATTAATTTGTTACGCCCGATTTTGTTGCTCCAGCCGTTTCCAAGAAACAACGCTATAGCGTCTCCATTGTTATGACTTAATATTAAGCAAGTATAGCCACTCTCTCTCTCTCTCTCTCTCCTGACCTTATAAAGATATCAATACGAGACCGGTGGCTTTTTCTAGAATGGGTGGTGGTTTATTCCTTTATTAGGGGTGGGTTTTGACAATTGATGGTTGCACCTCTGAAGAGAAATAAATTAGCAACAAAATCTGTATATGGTTTGATCATGGGCTTATGAAGGGGCTGCGCTAGTTTAATATATGAATACATATGATTAGTATATATGTATATTAAATGCTGCTTTAGGATTTCGCATAATCGACTCCCCTAACCTTGCTTTTTATAGAACACCTCGATAAACTTCTAGATGAAGAGTGTAATTCGCGGTTCAAAAATTTCCGCAAATGATGTATTCTTATGAAACTTGCCTTTATGCCAATCAGCTCATCACCTTTGTTTCATCATACAACGTATGCATATTCTTGACGAAGTACTTGACTCTCTTCTCTCAAAGGACCTTCATCAAACTACAAAGCGAATTCCTAACTGCGGCTTATCCAGACTGGTACGTCTCTTTCGAATACATGAATTTTCACTAAAAGAAACTTCTTTTTATCAGGCTCATAATGTTTGTCTCTTGACGTAACGGCGGCAACGGAAATGAAAAATTATCCATGCAGAACCTTTTTGAAAGTAAAAATGAGAATGACACGAGGGCAAGAAAAATGTAAAAACCGTATATAGTCTTTGTTGCAAAGAGAAATGTATAGAAAAATGTTTTTCTATTCCGTTTACTTATAACAAATTAATACAATACTAAAATTATTATTATACAAACTCTTGCTGTTAAAAAAAATGTATACAGATAATTTTCTAATATATTACTTCATTTTATTATACATTAAAATTTACGCTTATTTATTGAAATATTTCCACTTCATTCACACCGATAGCAGGGAATTTCAAAGCCTTCATTGAAAGAAAGACATTTATTTTGACTGAAAATACAGTATTGAATATCTTTTAGTATCAGATGACTAAACGTATTTATTAACATAAATGTCCATTCAATTCTTTTTCATTTTTACAAAATAAAATGATAAATAAATATTCAATATTTTAGAAGCTCTCATTCAGAATAAAACAGGCATAAACAAAACAGATATGAATCTTTAAAAAAATACATTTTAATAATGACACGCCGCCGGCATAAAGATTCATTTGGAATCGCAGAAAATGAAAATGCTTATTTCAGATGCAGTTGTATACTGAAGCGTTATTTCATTTCGCGCCAGTAATCTGTCCAGTCTCATTCAGTTGGAGCAGCGTAAATCGTAAAAAGCTTTTCTATAGAAAACGGCACAACTTTTTTGTCGGGATTAGCGGCCGTCAAAGTCAGGCTTTGCTTGAAATTTAAAATCCAACAGCAATTCATACTCTATGAAAAGGTTTCATTGTATAGGTTCGCTTGTATATATTTCTCCGTAAACTCGTATCCTAATGATGAATATATGAAAATTCGTCTTACCTTTAGATACTTTCTTCAATATACATATTTCGAGAAATTAGTTTTGTATAGTGAGATCATACGTTTCTACTTCCTAGGGACTCAACAGTCCCTAGGAAGTAGATTGCAGTCAACTTATATGTACAGAAACAATTTTGTAATCCGAGAATACACATTTTGAAAAAAGTAGTTTAATTTTAATAATGCATGCACACAAATATGGAAGTTTAATGCAGAAGCTATATCTTCGTTTTATGTGTACAATTTCATGTTATAACGAGCATGGTACTTGTCGTAGACGAAAATTCTGGCTTCTGTTTATCTGTTTGTGATGCTTCCGGCTTATTTATAGTACCTGATGAGCTTTTATATCTTCTCCAGGACTTAAAGACCTCTGTTTTTTTTGGCAAAAAATAAAAATACAGTTTCAATTATCTCTAGAATGTTTTATAAACAATTTGAAAGTAGTACATCTCAAATTTTAATCAGCCATATATTTAAGTAGCAACCAACGTATTTACATTCCGTTTATATAATTAGCAATACAATAAACGTAGTGCTGTTATTATAATTTTATTATTATAATAAAAAGTTAATTATAATAAAAAATTTATTATGATTTTTTTTATTACTACAGAGGTACTAGGATTTAGAATATTTTCGTACACAAAAATATATAATAAAAGTCAAGATTTGTATAAATCAAGCGAACAGACAGTGTAATCTTCTTTCTCATACGGCGTTATGAAGCAATTCCGCAGCGGTCACTTATAACCCGAATCGTCGACAGCTCGCTTCGTAAGTCCTGCGCTCCTGTTGCGTTTCATCGCGGTCTTATTTAAAGCTTAGTTAAAATTCAAACCTGCGTGTATGGTTCGTAAAGCCCGGGAAAACATTCAAACAAGCAGGCTGATATTGCGCCAACAAAGCCGGACGCTCCTGAAATGAAAAAAGCTCCGGCGTCGAGGTGGGCGGATAGTTAGAAAGAGAGGCTCTCGCCGCGATTTTGCGAAACGAGACAAAAGGAGCGAGAACGATTGCACGCTTTTTTTTTTTTTTTTTTTTTTTTTTGTTTTTCCGTTTGTTCGGCCCGGGACAAGCGACCGGATTTATTGTTAATTTATTCGCGATGCGCGGCGAAGGAGCGGAGAAATTGTGACTTCGCGAATTAAAATAACAAATTTTTAGAGAGCCGGGGGTTGGGGGTTTTGTTCGGACCTCTGCACTTGTTATGCGTACGTGTTTCTACACACGCGGAAGGGGGAGGCTGTTTTTCCGATTTACGTTTTTAGGTTTATGGCTCTGCGCGCAAAGCTGCTGCTGCGTATGCAAATCTGCTCGCAGCTTAGTAAATTGGATATATTATATAAAATGCAGATTTCGTCGTATTTACGTCGGCCCGGTAAAGAGCTCTTTTTTTTTTTTAACCAGTGAAAAATATACTGTCGGTCATTACTAAAATAATTAAAGCTCTTAAGCGGATAACTTTCGTTCAATGAAACTTATATCTGCCATTGCTCGGCATCGGGAAAGTTTCATCTGCTGACAAGATAAATTTCGACTTGGATGCAAATCAATCCGTTTTAAAGCCTTTCCTTATATCTCCATCGAGTTATGGGCCTTTGCTGCTATTCGCGTGCAACTCGCCATTTATCATCTCCGCTCGAAAGTTTCAGTGCTCGACATACCGGCAAACGAAACACTTGCACCTCTCGCGCTATCGCCGTCGTAAAACGCATTCTTTTGCCTCTCCGAGGCTCGAATCCCTTCGCAGCAAAAAAAAAAGGAAAGAAAGGAGGAATAATATCTTCAGAGGAAGAGAGATAAGGCATTTTCTCATCGACGAAAAAAGCGAGAGGAAATAAGAGATGCACGCGCGGAAAAGGGAGGGGAAACGGAGAAAGGGGAAGAAAGGCGGAATAAACGCGACCGTAAAAAAAGTATAGCGCCGCTGAAGTCGGGCGAAAACGGCCCGACTTTGTAAAAAGAGAATTGTGAAAATATCTTTGATACTGTTAGGAGAGGAGCTGCAGCCGAGAGAGAGAGAGAGAGAGAGAGAGAAGGACAAGAGGCTGCGTATTGCGTTTCTGCGAATGATCAGAACGAAGCCAAGCGCTTGGAGGGAGCTTTCGTGCCTGTTTGTCTAACTCTTCTTCCTCAAGTTGCATTTTCTCGGGTATTCATCCTTCGCCTCTATACCTTGGTATCTCTGGCTGTGTACACAAGTAAGTGTGTACTCGAAGCCTTTTGCCTTTCGGCAGGCTTGTCTTTTAGGCTTTTTGTTTATCTTCGTCCTCTCACCTCTTTCGCTTCCTGTTGTCCTTATTTTACAATTCCGTTCTAAGTTTCGCTTTACCCCGCGAGTGCTTGCAAGTTTACGTGCGTGAAATGAAGGCGCCTCCAACTTCGTTTAAGTGGTTCGTGATACGTAAAACATTTTTACGGCCATAATCGTTGTTATGGTAGGACTGTCATAAAAAGAAAGTTAACAAAAATTTAATCAGGAAATTCGCTCACCAATTTCTCGATTCGAAATAAACAAAATAAAAAATTCATTGACGCTAATTAAATATTACGAAGTCAATTGCTGCGTGAATTATCTAATAACGTTCATCTCTTTGAGCGAGAATATATAGTGTAATGAGTTTTAGTATTTTTATCAGATATTTTTAATATAAAAACTAATAATTATATTAGATCTTGAAAAATAATTAAAAATTCAAACTGAGCGGCTATCAACAATTTAAATAATAATTTCACCAATTTGACTACTGGGCCTTACAGTTTTGGTAATTTAATTTCACGTTCTTCTCAACCTTATAATAAAAGTCCTGTAGAACCATCAGAAAACGGTTTTTCCACAACCTGCACTCGCTTTCGTATCGCATTTCGAAGGTTTTAAGAATTGAAATGCATAGAAAGTTCGAGAAGCATTGAAACCGACTTTGCGGATACACTTTACTCGGGTCCGCTCGACCTCGCTTCTTGTTTCTCCATTTCCGACAATCTTTCATTCCCGTCTCCGTATTCTCTCTCTCTCTCTCTCTCTCTCTCTCTCTCGCTTTTCCACAGCCCTTTCGGCCTTTCTCTAGGTGTTCTTTCTTCTGTTCTCTCTTTCTGCCGTTCCCCATGTCCTTTTTTCCGCGCTAGCCGTACTTTTCCGGGGCTCGCATGTTTCACCTTGCAATCATGCATAAAACAGCGTTTCTCTGTCTCACTTCCCCCTCTCATCTCTTGCTTCCTTCTGCTATCTCCGCTTCTACATGTTATCTATATCCTGTCAGTTTTTTCGTTTGACATTCCGTCATATTTCCTTTATCTTTTCCATTCTTTAATAACCTACATTGTTGTATTATCCATTCGACGGCGTGGAAGGTCATAGAAATATTTCAGAATTTGCAAACATTTTGTTTGAAAAAGAGATAAAATCGGAAGAATCCATGTACATTTTGCACAAGCAAAAGTCTTCTGCTGTAGTAAAACTGAAATTAACTAGCTTACATAATTAATTGATTGAAAATTAGGGAGACCCGAATAAAAGAATCATGTGGCTTTATTCGGCTAGGTATTGAACCTTCCATTTTCAAGACGGATGCTCTTCCAATTATTGATCTACTGATGATTACGCTAATCTTTGTTTTCAAGTCGTTCTCGTCACTGAAAAGGTGACGAAAAAGGCGACACGACTTATAAAATACAACGGACTTATTAAATATTGTTATTATTAAACATTATGCAGTTTATCCTCAAAATTGCGCAACATCTTAAATATTTGAATCACTCAATAGCCCCGACCGCATTGAAATCAGCATCACGTGCCGGTCCGGTTCTTCGGCGGGGTCGGAGCGTCGGTCGCCTCCTCGGAAAACATCGGCGCGGGTATACGTATAGTCGGTGCGCCCGCGGGCCTGAATAATAGCGGTCATTGCTTCTCCAGCTCCGAGGGCCCAAGCTTGCTTGCGATCCCCCGAGGAGGAAATGAGGCGTGCGCGTCGCGCATCCGATTCGGAGCGCGCGCGACTCCCTGGACTTAATTACTTTAATCTGCTGTACCGAGTCTCCCTCTCTCTCTCTCTCTCTCTCTCTCTCTTCCCTGGTCTTTCTCTCTGCGGCAGTCCACAGCAGCAGCCCCCGCGGCATTAGCGACGACGCTCGTTCCGACGAGTTACGAACGAATTTCGTCGCGCTCGACGTCTCTCTCTTTCCGCGTCTCTCGTCCGCCGACCGCTGATTATCGTTAGACTTGATTGACGATATCTCTCTCTCTCTCTCTCTCTCTCTCTTTTATTTGGATTTCATTTTGAACTTTTCTTCTGCTTTTCTTTTTAGAAGAAAGTATTGAAGCGAGACGCGTGTTGAAGCTCAAAGACGGAGCTTCTAAGAATTTGAAAAATATTAAAGAACAATGCCAACGGCATATGGAAATCGGCCTCCATAGCAGATAGCAAAAAACCTAGATTGACTTTCAGAGGACTCCAAAACATGTATTTTAAACAAAAATTCAACCTTCTAACTAGAAGGGAAGCTGAGATATAACGAAAAACGATTTTGACCTCTGCAGCACAAAAAAATAGAGAAATATCACAATTAAAGGCACTTAGCACAATATTTCCCGGACGATTTTCAGTCAAAAAGAAAGATCTTGAAAAAAGAAACAAGATAAGAAACTTTGTAATTGGGCGACGTATCATTAACGCACCCCCAGAAGCATTTCTCGTTGCTGCCGAACAGCACCCCTACGACATTTTTGCAAAAAAACATAACTTGGCACAATTTTTCGAAGGAAAACAAAAAAGATTGTGAAACGTCTTCCAAAACTCTGTTGCC
>UCOM01004182.1:0-13564 GCA_900474385.1 Ormyrus pomaceus
CTTTTTTGATAGTGTTGTGCTTTAAATATTTATTATAAAAGTGTAATTTTTAAGTGCCATTATAGATTTGCACTTTTCAGTAGTGTGATTAGCGTTACATCATGCCACAGACACAGATTATGCTGCTTTAAACATCATGCATCTGGCGTACAACCATCTTGAACTTATTGGAGAAGAAATCATTATACAATTATTGAGTTAGTAATGATCCTGATGTTTTACTAATGCTGCGTGCCTTCAATAATAATGTTCAACAAAAAAGTGCCTCAATTGTCTGCAGAAGATTTCAGCCACCTTTTCTATGTAACATTTGAGTGCGAGAAGAACATCTTTAATCAGCTTTAACCATTCAATAAAAGTGGTAATTATACTTTAAGAAATTTTTGCTGTGCCAAGTATTAAGTTTTCAGAAGAAAATAACAAATTCTTTTATTGTTGTTTTCTGAAAACTTTGGTTTATTGGAGTTTGGCGTCAACTCCAGTTTGAACCGTTCCATGGATTTGCATGAAACAGGGCTTGAAATCTTTGTTTTTAATGTCATTTAGGGGTCAACGATGTATATATAACCCCCTTAAACAATAAATTACCAAATAATTAGATAGTTATAAAATAAAATAAACAAGCCTTAATTTGTAATTTGAGCCTGCAAACATTTTTCCAAACACTGAATTAAAACTTTTAACGACATAGCTTGAAAGTTTTTTTTTATACATCTATCAAGATGCTTGAAATAGTATTTAGATGTACTAAAGAAGCATAAACTGCAGTATAAATTTAAAAAAATGAAGTGTAGTTCTCTTTCTAAATTACTGCTCAAGCACTCTTCTCTTTTACAATAAAGAATCTTCAATTTAAAGTGAAAAGATAAGATAATTTCATTAATTCATTGCCAAATAAACCGAATGAACGATTTACATGGCAAATTACAAATTAACTTTCAACGATAATACGACTTATAAAGAACTTTAATAAAAAAGAGGAAAAAACTGTCTAATAAATTTCAAAATTTGAATACACTTGTCTTTCTAAATTTCTGCTCAAGCACTCTTCTCTTTTACAGTAAAAAGATAAGATAGTTTTTTTAATGACATTGCCAAATAAATCGAAAGAATGATTTACGAGGAAGATTATATTCAAATTGCAATGTCAATACGTTTTCTTAAGTACTTTAATAAAAAAAGACGAAAAACTGTCTAATAAATTTCAAAATTTGAATGGGGAAAAAACCAGAAAAGGGTTAAGAACGTTTTGATAAAGAAAATATTCTTCAAAAGTTCTTTAAAAATTTTTTAAAGAAATTTTTGTAATTCAAGTACTTTGATTGAAGAGACCTTTTAAAAAACGATACAGACAAAAGAATTACTCAAGTACTGTCAACATTTTTGTTTCACTTAAGCTGACAGTGGTCAAAAAAGTTATATCAAAGGATTAAGTTTTAGCAAATCAATCAATTGCGACATTTGGACGTATAATTCTCTCTCAAGGTCAACATTTATCATACTTCTTACGAAATTTATCGAATGCTTTGCCAATCTGCTTAAACATATAAATATGCAACATCTTATTTCATGAATGCAGTGCAGGTCTCGGCCTATCGAACTACTGAAATACTATCAGTTTATCATTTAATTAAATTAAAACTGCACAAAGATAATTTCAAGGCGTTACCTTTGTTGAAGTATTATTATTTGTTAAAGTACTTGAAGGTATCATCGGATCTTTTTTTAAATTAAAAATGACTTTAAAAATGACAAATAAAATAATTCTTGAATTGTTACTTAGCTAGAAAATTGAGTTTCAAGATTGAAATTTATGCATCAATTAAAGCATTTTTAATTTGCTTTATAACTGTTTTAATTCGATTTATCGCTTGAAGAATCAATCTTTCAAGAAAAGTTTGTAATGCAATTATACTTTGTTTATCGCAATGTTAAATTCACGTATTAAATTATCATAACGTTCTTTTCATTTAAACTAAAAGTATTTAGATAATACCTTTAAGATTTTTAACAAATAAGGTAACTACTTCAAAATTAACGCTTCAAATGTTTGGCACATAATTTCAGTTAAATTAAGAAAAACTGATATTACATTAGTAGTTCGTTTTTTCACGCTTACTGATTTAAGCAGATTGATAAAAGTTTTCGTAAATTTTGAATATAGCGTTGTAAATCTTGAAGCCGAGAATTATGCTTTGCAAATGTCGCATTCGATTAATTTGTCAAAAATTAATCCTTTGAAATTATTTGTGAAAACATTTTCAGTTACCAAAGAAGTACTGAGAAAGTATTCTTACCAACCAACGATACAAGTTCTATTTTGTTTATTAAACGGCCTCCAAAATTAAAGTTATTTTTACACAAAGAATTGAATACAGTCCCATAAATTTTCTTTAAAGTGGTTTTCAAAACCTTCATTTGCAATTAAAGATTGAAAAGTGTGTATTCTTAAATATTCTTTTTAATGCGAATACACCGAAATTGCTGTAAATCGAGTAATTTCTCACAAAACGCTGCTTTCAGTTCTCCTTCTTTTTCTCATCCTGAAACCTTGAAAAAAAATAATTGATCCAACAATTACTTTGCAAGAGAACATCAAGAGCACAACTGAGATATAAAGTGAACAATTAGAGCTGAAATGAAAACTAAAAAAAGCAGAAGAGTACAAGTTGACAAGCATTTAATTCGAGAGAGAATTTTCTAATTATAAATAATTTTATAAACAATTAAAACGTTCGCGCTACAACGACGCAGTTTGAGGGAGAATTTGATAATTATTAAAAAATGTTTAAACTATAAACTGTGTTCCTCACAACCACACAACGCCGGGAGAAGTAGATAATTATTAATAAATGTTAAAACAATAAATCAGTGTCCCCCACACTCTCATAACTCGGGCAAAAATTTGGCAGGGTCGATTTTTGAAAGTCTGCAAATCAGTTTTAAAAAAATACTATCATGTAGAGCATGAAAAAATACAACTTTTTTACATTTAAAATTTTTTGGTTCGATAAATAGTTTCCGAGATAAAAAATAAAAACTGTAAAATTTTTATCGACCGGAATTATGAAATATCGAAATTTAAATCCCTGTATCTCCATGATTAATGCATTAATCAATTTGAAATTTTTCTTGAATATGATTCAGCTCCAAAATGTTTCGGAAGAACATATTGTCGGAAACACTTTAAAATAGAATTGATAGAACTTTCTACGGCATTTTTAGTAATGCCCAAAATAGAAGCTATTAATTCATCTGAGTTTCCTAACCTTAGTTTAAATAAAAATATAACTAGAGCTTGCTTAATATTCCGGTTAGATGATTCTCATAAAGTTGTTATCATGTCTTCAAGATTTAGAATTATATCCCAAGAATGCGCGGTAAAAGCTTTTATAGGTTCCTCTGACAATGAACAATTACCTATCTTGTCCTGAATTTCAGAGTCAATATCAATTGCTAGTGTGTCAATAAACCTTTTGACTTCTGTAGTTTCAATAGTTGATTCTTTTGAATGGATAGTCATAGCAGCTATGTCATTGTCATAAAATCGTTTTTTAATTAAATGACTAGGACAACATCGGTTTCTTTTGGGAATAAATAGGCGTCGCTTTATAAAAACATAAATACGAGCTTCAAACGGAATATCAATATGTAATACCTTCCCTGCATCCGCAAATAAAACAGTATGCTTTTGAAGAAATCAAGAAGAGTCTATCAAATGGCATCATGATACAATTCATGCAATTTCAGATGATGTTTGACTTTGAACTTTGAACAGTGGATTGAGAATTTGATAATGATTTTTCATCCATATTAATTGCGCATTCAGATATAGCTTGAGAAAGTTCTTCTCCATTATCTATTACTTGTGTAATTGATGAAGCAGTTTTTTCTAAAATATCATCTACTAAGGTCTTATTTAAGCTTTTATCGACAGATTTTTTTTTACTTTTTGCAAACCTAAGTTTTGTATAACAGCTATTGCATAGAACTTCTCCAACTTGTACAAAAAAATCATAAGTTTTAAAAAAATGTATTGCTTCTTCTTTTGTTTGAATTTGTTTTTTCTTTATTACTTTGCGCAACAATATTTCACATTTGCAACATCTACAGTCATTAACATTTTATTTTTATCTAATGGTTCATTATTTAAATTCATGTTGTAAAGTTGAAAAAATATTTAAATTAATATAAAATTATTATTTAAAATTATTTAAATTAATGTCAAGTGACTATTCAAATCTACATATTTGTCATAATTAAAAAAGTTATGCTACATTGAAAATTGTCATTTTCTTCCTTAAACCACAGAATATTGATTACAGAAAACATCATTTTATTTATTCAGCAATATATTTTCATTTTTAGTTTAGTTTTGGTATATTCTTAGTTTTCATTTAATTTTTAATTTTTAAAAAATCATTTTAATATTACACCAACACATTAATAAATCCCATAAAACATTTAATGTGTTTAAGTAATATCACCTATACACGTCTAAGTGCCAATTTTGTAATTTTCAAGAATATAATTTTTTATCAATGCAACATTAGACCATTATTGTAACAATATTGTCATAAAAATAATTCTAATTAATTTTGTAATAGAAAATCAGAAATACTAGTTTCAGAAAATTGTTGCAATATTGTGATCTTACAGAAATAAATACACACATAAATAAATACATGTTATTTAAATAAACTGTTGTAATTTAACAATTAATTATTTATTTATATTTATATAAGTATAAGGAAAGATTGTATAAGATTTGAATTTACAGTTTCAACGTATAGTATGTTTATGTATACAGAGGTGTTATCTGGGATTTCGACAAGTCCAGTTAATACAAGGCCTACCACCGAAATAAAATAAAACTAATATATAAATAAAAATAGTTGAAAAATAATCTAAAAGTTGTTAAAAAATTACCAGAAGAAGTACATTTATTAGAATATAAAAAAGTTATTAAATATAATAATGATACGTGTACACTAGAAACTATAGTTAAAAAATTATGTAAACACTGATAAAAAATAAAACATTTTTTTTTCGGTATGGCGCACCAAATCAAAAAATCTGAAAAAATTCATGAAAATAGTATTTAATACAACAAAAAATATAAAATTTGATGTACTCTTTATTTTGAGGTGAAAATCCAATTTAAAAATTTTAAGAATTTTTTTCTGAAGGATAATAGGCTCTGATAATCTCCAAAAAAGTGACTAAAAAAGGTATATATCATGTCAATGTACATGATTTATTTTAAAAGGATTAAATCAAAAACCGCCAAGAAAAAGGCAAATTGCAAAAAAACAGGTTTTTCGGCCCTCTACATGAGGGGGGAGCATTTTGGGTCAAATAAACGGTGTTACCCACTCTTTTATTACCCAAGACGTATATTCAAACTATTAAAAAAAAAAATTTTAGGGCATTTTACCTATCTTAATGCGGAATACCCTTTGTAATAAAGATTTGCTTTCAACGACCTTTCAAGATCTGTCTTCTTATATTTTGCAAAATTAATCATCTTCATACATTTCTAAAAAGAAACAGCGATATATCATAACTATAGTAAGTTTAAAAATTAATAAAAAATTAATGTGTTAGAAATAAACTTGAATATAAATTTATTGAAGCTATATACTAAATAAATCAGAAAGCTTCTACGTAAGTTTGCTCTAAGCGACTTTCAAAAAAGGTTTGCTCACAATAATAGTTTTTATCGCATATGTAGCAGGCCTTCAAAATAACAAGTCTGCTTAAAGCTTTTTTTTATAAATTTTATGTGTTTACAGTGTACATATATGTATTAAATAGAAGTTTACAAAATTTTGTTTAGCAGAGGATTGGCCTTCTTTGACTACTTTCAATTTAAAAAAAAATTCAAAGTTAGTGAAAGAAGGGATATAACTCTTCAAAAAAATGCGCCTATCTATCTACCTCTTTGGTGGCGTGGAAAAGATAGAAACTACATTATTTTAATCTCATTTAATTGTTTTTTTACTACCCAAATTTGGAGGGTTGGCGAGCAGGGAGCCTACTCCCCCTAGTATATATATAATATATTAAAAAATAATCAATTATGAGTCGTTAAATTAGTTTATGCAGGATTAAATTCTTTATAATTCTTTATAATTTAAAACAAAAATCATATCGTCGGTACGAAGCAAAACTATCCCACATGAAAAAACTATCCCATTGAAAAAGCAATAAAAAAAAAGTTTTTATAAGTATTTAAAAGTGTATCAATTCTTTTAAAAGATTCTGCATGAATTCGACATGAATCTCTATTGTTTTGCTCTGGCTTTGAAGGACTTTCAAGTTTTTAATGGTTTCTTAACAATAACTAAAAAAGTTTAATGAAATAAAAATTAGTCTGTACAAAACTTTTTTAATAGACTTTTTGTATTTTGTTCCATCATTAGGAATAAGAAAATAAACCCAAAATGTAAATGATTTTTACGGTTTGTAAATGTTAAAAATAAAACAAATTATTTTAAGCGATTGAAAGAAAACTTTTTAATAATTTTCATGTGTTAAAAACTAGTAATAGAGATGATATTAAAAAGATAGCATTTGAGATAAAATATCATAGCAGCTTTTTGTTAAATATATTTTAATATAATGAATTTAATATTTCATTTGATTTAATTAGTTTTATAAATATAAATTTAAGATATATTTTTAGTAATTACATTACATTATAGTGTTTCCAAAAGTACTAATGATTTATAAACTCTGCATAAACAGTACATAGGAAGAAAATCGAAATCCAGGACAATAAAGCGGTGCTGCCGAGTGAGCGCTTGCGCGCGCAGACGAGGCAGTTTAGCTTTCCACACTCACGGGCTCGCAAACAAGCATTGATGCGCAGCAAGCGAGGGGAATGACTGTAGAGGATAAAATCAATGTGTGTTATCCGATAGACTTAGTGAGTTCCGAGTAAGCGTCGATGTCGAATCTTTTGTTTTACATATGCTTCTCAGTACGAGTGTCAATATGCAACTGTGGTTACCGTTGTTACTTTTGTTATTCGTGACACATTCTAGTGTAAGCTGCCCGAGTGGGTGTACTTGCAAATGGAAGGCCGGTAAGGAGTGGGTTGAGTGCACTGCCCGCGGATTAAACGGCCTACCACAAGGTGCCCGAGAGGAAACTCAAGTACTCGATTTATCGGGCAATCATCTATTTAATCTTGCTACTGAGTGCTTCCTTGTTTTACGTCTTATAAATTTGCAAAAACTTTATCTCGGCCGCTCACGTATACGGAATATATCTGTGCGCGCTTTTAGTGGGCTCCAAGGTCTTGTTGAATTGGACTTGTCAGACAATGAATTAAACCAAGTTCCAACAGATAGTTTTACTTCGATAAATAATCTCATGAGGCTTAATCTCGCCGGGAATCCACTTCAAGAACTTAAAGAAGGAGCATTTCGATATTTGACTCAATTGAACTTTTTAGAACTTAGCCGCTGTCAACTGAAGCGTTTAGCACCCGGGGCTTTTGCAGGTTTGCAAGCATTAGAATGGTTGCGATTGAATGACAATTTATTAACAACATTATCAGGATCGGACCTGCCATTAACATCAAATTTGCATGGATTACCATTACATGGTAATCCTTGGATATGTGATTGTAAATTAACGACTTTACAAGATTGGTTAAAAAATTCGCACGGACAAGCGCCCCAGGAAGCTGAACTAAATTGTGCGGAACCACCTCGATTGAAAGGACTACCATTGCGATCACTGAAAATAAACGAATTGGCTTGTGTGCCAAAAATAAAAATAATACAAAAATTGCAGGCTTATGAAGGAGAGAACTTAACTCTTCGTTGTGAAGCAGAAGCCACGCCACGGCCAACAGTGATGTGGTCTTTACTAGGTCAGCAAATGCAGATAAATATTGACCAGATAAAGGAAGAAAAAATTAGGTATTCTGAATTTTCATAGTATTTTTGTGAAATATTATATGAATCATTAATATTTAATTAATTTTATTTAAATACTATTGGTTAATGCATGAATTTTATCAGCTGATAGAAAAATAGTTTTTAGATATACGAAAATTACACTTGAATTTACGTGTTAAGGTGGTTGTATGGTTTATCGATTTATCAAAGAAATTGTTAAGATTTTGCAAGCACGTAGTGTAAAGTACGTACAATACAAACACCTAAATTTTTAGAACAGTTAACGTGTAAAAATTTGAGAAAACGGTGTTTGAAATGAAGCTCTTAAGCGTAGGCTCTTATGTACAGCAGACGACGGCAGACGTATAATGTAAGAAATTTAAAGTTTTCTAATTGATAGCGATCCACCAGAAACTCCAAAAATAGAGACATTATATCTAAAGTTATGTGCTTTAAAAAAATGTAGAAATTAATATGCATTGACGTGCAAAATTATTAGTTATAGCTCGTTCAAAATTATTCGCGCAATTTTTACCCGCGTTTGTATATCTATATATACTGCTATCGCGCGTCGTTTGTTTAGTTAAGACACAGCGCTGTATATCTATATATACAAATGTTCTATATCTGCCCATACGACTACCTTAAATATTCAAAAAAATAATAATTAATTCTATATTAATAAAAGAAAATTTTAATAAAAATTACGAACAAAAAGTATTTTTATAAAAGAGGGTCTTACACGTACATGTGACAAATATAAAAATATATGAAATTATAATTTGCACGTTTATGACTATATAATATTTCATTTATAAAAGTTCATTGAAATTTACGAATACTAAAGAATTTGAAAATTCACAAGTTTTCTAGTCGAATATACACGCTCTTGTTGAGTTAATAATTAAGACACTATTATTACTACAGGATATTATACTGTCACTGTTATAATTAATCAATACTTAATAATGATGTTAAACTTAAATATTTTATATTTATCCGCCTGGAAATAACTTCTAAAAACTTCTAAAAAATCGGAATATATATATATGTGTGTGTGTGTTTTTATTGTCTTTTTTCCGTAGGATTCGTTATATTTAGTTGTCAATTTATAATGCTAGCCTTATTCGATGTGTAGGTAATTTTTTATTTACCTCTATAGAATTACTCCAAATACTAATTTGGATAAATAAATAAAATATGAGAATTAATAGCAACATCATTTTTAAAGTTTTAAAATTTTCCAACAAATTTTTCAAATAAAAAACTGCTACTAACTAAATTATTAGCAAAATACTTTTTCAAAGATTTCTCAAAATTCGAAATTTCTTTTAAGAGAATGTAACATCCGCGCATATTTGCAAAAATGTTTGTTTATTTGCCTCTCATTGCAATTCATTGGCACTTACCTTCATTGGCACTTACCTTCCTCTTAACTAATTTATCATTCCAATATTATCTCCAGAATTCATTAAAAACAATCGATTTCAACAAAATTAATTTTAAACTATTTTATATTTAATTAATTATTTATTTTTGTATTATTATTTTATTTTTCTATGTCCATTTTTGAATTAAATGAACAGCAAACAAAATTTAAATAAACATTTTGTTATTGTAATATTTAAAATTCTAAAAAACAGAATTTTTGAAATTCCTTGCGCAAAGCTCGATTTTGCGCCAGCTTGAATAAAAATCATGCACTAAATCAAGCTTTCTACAAATCGTATCAAAAAATAACGTTCAATACAAGAGCATAAAGGTGATTTTATGCTGGTGTTATCTTTTCCCACAATCTTCGTTTTGAAAAAAATTAAATAAAAATTTCAAGTAAATTGAATTTTCTCTAACTATTATTAGTCACAGAAAAGTAATTTTTTGTATTTTATTTAAACTATATTGCTAAAACTAATGTAAAAAGTCATAATAAAATAATAATAATAAAAATATGACAGTACTATGTTATATATATAATCGCGATACCATACATAACTTAAAACGTTATAAAACAAAAACTAGTAGATGAACTTCAAAAATTCTTTATAATTTTGAAAGTTTAGTTGAAGACGAAAAAAATAAGTGGTCGATCATTGAAAGAGCTCGATTATTCATTAAGATAGAGTTATTCGAAAAATTGAAATAAAATAAATAAAACTTTAATATCTTTTGAACTAATACGTTTCAGAAGCAGAAAAACTATACAGCTCTGAACATGTAAAAGATCTACCTTTTCCCCAAATTTCAAGTAATTTTAAGTCGTTTTACTTCCGTAATCGTTTCCCCTAGAAAACTCACTTTTTTCGGTTTTCAGCTTTTTATTCAAAAACTAATTCACAAAATGGCTTGAAATTTTTATAGATTATAGCTGCATATATTCTTAATTACCACAAACTTTCAGAGCAGTTGATGATTTAATTTAAGAATTACAAAAAAAAAACGTTTTTATTAAAAACAAAAGAACCATAAGAGCAAGGGTAACTTTTTTCCTCTGAAATTATAGGTATTTTTATGCTCTTTAAATTGGCCTTTGTTCGACTCAAATATCTCGATCCTACCATTAAAAAAAATTAAAATGAAATTTTTCAAAAATCGAAAATTTGCGATTAAACAAAAACAAATAAGCTAAACAAAAAAAGATTTTTTTGTGCCACCATCACAAAAACAGCAAAAAAAATGAGCTGTGAACGATGAAAATCCGTTCAGTAGAAACTGAGATCCAGGCGTATACACACACCCACACCCACACCCACACTTCACCCACACCCACACCCACACGCACGCACGCACGCACAAACGCACACACACACACACACATCCATACAAAAACCATTTATACACTATTTATTCTTGTTCCTGACACCTTAAAATATAATTATAACCGATTTTTCGAACAACTCCAAAAATTACTATCACAATGCTTCCTCTAGGACGAAGCAAAACGCTTTCTTTGGGAATTTTTTGTGGCGACGGGTTTTATTATTTAATAAAAAACTATTTTTAGTTCAAATAATTATCATTTGAAAAAGTTTTAAAAATTTTTTAAAGCAAAAATAGCCACAAATAATGCGACCGTGATCGATGTCCCAGAGGTCCAAAAAAAAAGGTGTTTTGCGGTGTGCAGCAGAACTCAAGACTGGATCATCTCAAATAAAAAACCCGGCGAGGTTAATTAAATAACAACATTTCTGTGTACTTGAACGAAACAAATTTCCAAAATATTAATTTTTGAGAAAATGGCGCATGTTAGAAGAGATAATTCGTATTTCGAAATTTCTTTCGGTAAAAAATAGCTCACTTTCCGACTATAAAAAAAAGAAAAAAAAATCTAAATTACAATATTGATCGTTCAAGTACACCAGAATCATGTTGTAAACAAGTGGTTAAAATTTGGTAGCGATCGTTTGAGCCGTTCTCGAGATATCATGAAGACCGACTTAGAAAATGTCGTTTCGAAAAAAAAGTTTTGAGTACGATTTATATTGATTAAAATTTTTTGTTTCAACTTGTATTGAGTCGTCCACTCTAGGACCATAACGGCCACCTTGTTCATAAAGGAAAGCCTCGTGGAAAGCAATTTGCGTGAAAAGAAATTCTAAGTGTACCTAACCCATTAAGTGTCCCTGAAAAAGAACTTTTTATCAGATAAGTTATTTTTTATTTATCAAAGAAGTAGAAGTTAATTTTTTGAAGTTGATTGTTTGTGATTTTATCTTTATTTCAGGTTTTTAAAATTATCTAGCGAGGAACAAGGTCTTAACGTTAACTAGTAAGATAAAGTTATTCTTATATTTTTTTCAATTTATTTAGTTAAAATTTCCAAGTGTTATGCAAGTAGTATGCAAGTATCATGCTAAAACGTTGATTTTTTAGCATAAACTTGGAACGTCAAGAAGCTTAATTAAACTTAATTAAGCTTATTAAGCATAAATCTCATGTATTATAGTTGTAATATATTTATTGTGATTGCAGGGAACATATAAACAAGGAATTTAAGGTGTAAAAGGAGAGTTTGCTGTCATCATCCAGAGTAGGTATGTTCGTAGTTGCGTCCAAAGGTAAATTAAAATATCTGGGAACTGGATGAGCGTTAGAGTCTAAAACTCCAGGTAAGCGATTGATAGGTTAAGGAAAGACATGTGACTCATTTTGGGTACAATCTGCCACCTGAATGTCGGACGCCGAAGGTTGAGAACCTCACCCAAGTCTGAAATAGTTCTTTTCCAACTCAGGCATGAAATAGCCCTCATTTCACGCTAGTAAGTATCATAGATAATCGAGCATTTCAAGCGTTTGACAAAATTGTTTGTTCAAGCGAAGAAAAAAGACGTTTTTCCCCGCCTCTGGCGGACCTCCCCGAGAACGAGTGATTTTTCCCCGCTTCAAGTTATTTTTTACGATTTCTCTGCACGAATTGAAATGCACAATCATCTATCCAACTTTCTGACCAAAAGACGGCTATTCATGCCTTTGTTGAAAAAAATACGGTGCTTAACACGGAAGAATAGTACATTGTGTAACAAGGGGAGAAAGTAAACTATTTCCAGGAAGGGTGAGGTGTTCATTACGAGTCGGAGTGGAGGGCGTCCAAGGCGCCCGAGACAGAGAGGAGTGCTGAAAACTCCACCCAAGTCTGACGGTATCATACACCGTGATTTTTTCAATGAATAGAACGCATGAAAAGCCCTCTTTTGGTGTTCGAAAGTTGGATAGATGATCGTATATTTCAAATCGTGCACAGAAATCGTAAAAAATAGTTTAAAACAGAGAAACAATTTTTTTTTTATAAAAACAAGAAAAAATAAAAAAAAAGTGACTTGTTTCTCAGGTAAGCCCCGTCAGAGGCGGGAAAAAAAGGCTTTTTTCTCCTTGGAGACTAATAACTTTGTTCCTCGCTTACAAGCGGGGAAAAAATTCTTTATTCCCCGCTTGGACAATCAATTTTGTCGAACGCTTGAAATGCTCGATTTTCTACGCTACTTTCTAGCGTAAAATGAGGACCATTTCATGCCTGAGTTGGGAAAAAAGCTATTTCAGACTCGGGTGAGGTTTCCAGCACTCGTCTCTGTCTCAGGCGTCGGCGCCCTCATGCGAAACACCTCACCCTCGCTAGAAATAGCTTACTTTTTCCCTTAGTTGCACAATGTATTATTCGGCCCACGTTAGACACCGTGTTTTTTTTTTTAATGAAGGCAAGAAAAGCCCTTTTTTGGTGTCAGAAAGTTGGATTGATGATTATGTATTTCAAATCGTGCAGAAATTCTATTAAGTAGCTTGAAACGGGAAGAAATAAAATAGCGGAGAAAAATGACTTTTTTCTTAGCTTGAACAAAAAATTTTCTGAAGTGCTTGAAATGCTCGATTTTCTATGCTACATTCTAGCGGGTGTGACGTCCCGACTTTTTGACGTCTCACTTTGTGACGAGATTCTCTCGTCACGAGAAAATGAATGATTATTTTATTAGTAAAAAAAGAAGCTGGTTGAAAAGTTAGTTAAGATAAAAAGTATTTAGTTAAAGTTAAAATAGTGAAAAGAAAAGTATTAGATTTTAAAAAGTAAAGTTTAAAATTAAATGTAAAAGGCTTATTCCAGCGAGTAGGATGAGAGTGTTAGTAAGTATGTGTGAAATGTAAATAGAGTGTTTGAATGTGTG
>UCOM01004183.1:0-13562 GCA_900474385.1 Ormyrus pomaceus
CTTTCTGAGCTATTTACTAGCCAATGTCAATTAGAAAGAAAATTATCAGCCTATTTAATAGTGAAATCATGTGAAAAAAAGCGTTTCATCGCGACCTATTAAATAGCCATGGACTTATCTATTAACTATTTTCCTGGCCATTTTCAATGCTGGAAATTCTACCAGGGATGTTTCCATCATTTTTATGCACGATTCTAAGAGGGTTTACATATGGGCTAGTGGCCCTTTCAATAATGCCATCCTCAAGCATTCCTCTTATCCATTTTGCCACCGCTTCTCTCATTGCCATTGGTACTGAATAGGTCCTATTGATTTTCGGGTTTTCTTTGATTAATCGAATTTTATGTTCGTAGCCTATTGCGCATCCTGGTTTGTCGGAAAATAAGTGTCTGTATTTGTATAGTAATTCTAAAAATATTTGTTTTCTTGGTTCATTTATCGTCGTTAGTTTAGTCGCGATTGACTTAAGTTGCTCGGTGAATTCTGCGTTGTCCTTTATTTTGGCGTTATCGCTTTGAGTTTTGTGTATATTTATTCTATTTTCTGATTTATCATTAATAATTTTTTTTGATTCATCGTACATTTCTGCCTGTATTTCATTAGTATATAAATTTATACGCGTTTCATTTTTTCCATTATATTTTTTATAATTATTAACTTCATTATGCTCTTGATTATACATAACTTCATTTTCTCTTATTTTTATTTTCTTTAAACATTTTCGTTTTGAAGCATTTTCGTTATTTATTTCTATATTTCTCATTTTATCATTTTTGTCTCCATTTGTTATTTTATTATCTTTGATATTTTCTATTCGTATAATATATATTCGCGTATTATCTTCTTCTTTTTCTACTAATATTCGCTCTGGGCAATCTTTATCAAACGATACAAGTTCATCAGGAATACTTTTATCCTTTATTTTAATTGTTCTACGCCAGTAATTGATGATTATTCCATTTTTAAGCAGAAAATTATTTCCCAATATTATTTTGCTCATCAAAAACGGAATCACGAGGAAAATGTGCGTCATTAGATGTCCATCAATCTCGAACTCTAAGTACACTTGTTTTTTAATGATAGTAGTTTTTTTTTCCAATCGCTACCGACACCGTTACATTGGTTACAAGTAATTCTAATAATTTTTTATGTTTATACGTATTTTCGTAAAACTTTTCGGTTATTGCAGTTATTTGACTGCCACTGTCGATTAAACATTCGACTTTTAAATTGTTAAAAATGCAATTAATATGTGGTGAGTTCGGAATTTTATACACTTTTTCATTAATATCGTGATCCTCATTTCTCATAACGCCTTGTTTAAAATAATCTATGAATTCGTATTTGTCTCGACATGCTGACGGATCACTAACATTCACCATGTCGGTTATTAGTTTAAATTACTGTTTGAATTTTGTGTATTTGGTGTATTGTATACGTTTCTCTTGTTACCTATTCTGTAGTTAGGCGGTGGAACGCTTGTATCCGGCAAAGAACGCACTCGATGCGAAGAGTCCGTGTTGTTTACGTAATTTTGATTATTAGCATATCGATGATTTGTTTGGCTTTGGTGTCTTCCGCGATAATTACGGTAGCCTCTATATTTATTTTGTACATGTACTTGCGCGACCCTTACTTGCTCGGTATTGTTTTGATTTTGATAATTAAACTCTTTTCTCTTACGATCGAAATTTCGTTGATTTTCCTCGAATATTTCGTCGAGATTTCCCAATGCTTGTGAGATTGCATTATTATCGCTGTAATTTATAAATGCTAACGCTTTTCTCGTGCTTTGCGGCAATTGCTGTACGATTGAGTAGTTCCTTTCGAAATCGGTCATAACTGGTCTTAAATAATTAGCCTCGTGTAATTGTTTATAATAGAACGATTGTAAATTTTTGTCTTGTTCAGTATTAAATTTTCTATACAGCCATTTAGCTTTATTTTTTACTTGAGTTTGTACGGTGAAAAATTCTTCTAAAAACGCTCTTTCGAATGCAGGAAAATCTAGAAAAGGTGGATTTTGCAACTCGAACCATACGCGCGCTTTTCCATTCAACAATAAATTTGCAATATTTAGCTTTTTCTCGTCCCGAATATTTTTTAATTTACAAAATTTGTTAAAATCATCTAAAAATTCGGTCGGATTGTGCAAGTTTTCGTCGTGAAATGTTGGAATTTTAATATCAACTTGGCTTAATTGCATATTACCTATTATTGTATGACGGAAGCCTGGGGTAGGGCTCCGTTCAAAAAAAAGGAAGTCGGTGGGTTAAAAAAAAAAGAATTGAAAAAAAAACGTTAAATTAGATTTTAATATGGGTAGAGCCAGCGTGTCAACTTCGCGTAAACAAAAAGAGAAATTAAAGTAACCGATATGAAAAATAAAAGTAGAGGCAAAATGCATCTGTTATTACGCGACGCGCGGTTAGCTGGTAAAAAAAAGAAAAAAAAATAAAGCTCGAAACTCCCCTCGAGGCCCTTTTCCGCTCAAGTGGAACCCTGGGATTCCTGAGCGGATACGCTCAGAGCGAGGGCAGAGGCGGTCCCTTTCGCCGGTGAGCGAGTGGGGCTCTCAGCGAGGACCGTCTCCTTGAGTGGATCTCGAGCTGGGTCGGAGCTCTGCTCCGGTGATCGTCCGGCGATCGAATGCGCAGCGCGCCGCGGCGCTCCGCGCCTCCCCCACAATTTTCGCCCGCTTGGGGGTAGGCTCCCGGCCTCCTGATTGGCCGGAGGATTTTCGGCGCCGCGGAGCCGAGCGGTTTCCGCGGAAGTCCCGGCGCCCGGGATTTCGGCGGAAGCGGCCGCGTGCAGAAGGCACTTCGGCGGAAAAAGTCGTCGAGCGAATTCTCGCGACTTCTCTCCGCGCACGTCACTTTTTAATCAAAATGAAGTATTTTTATGATATTAAAATTAGCACATGTATTTATAATGCCATCAATAAAATGAAATTTCAGCAATTTTATAAATCGTCATTTCTGTATTTTTATTGATTCCTACAGTAAAGGCTTTCAAATATATGTAAGATATTTTTCGCATTTTAATTAAATTTACTTCAATATCAGTTTATATACTGCTTTTCCAACTCATTAAAACATTATTATCATGCACGAGGCTGAACTTAAAAGCAAAGGCGCATTTACAACTAAAAATGCATTTCAAACAAGAGCTTTCGGCTTCAAAGCCGAAACGCTATTCGAGTAGATAATCAAGATTGCAAAGAGGATCGAAGTCAATTCTGCAGTGCAATGCAAAGCGCGCGCGCTACAAAGTAAAGTGCAGACTGGCTAGAAAGGGGAAGGCGATTCTAGTGTATACGAGCATCGAACTTGGCGACGCTTCCTCTGTAGCAAAGTCGAAGGATTCGAGAGAAGACGGGACTGAGGAGGAGGTGGAGCGGAGCTCGGGAAAATTCGTGAATTACAAGAAACAAACAGCAAAGCGCCGGAAACGGGATGCAGAGAGGCGCGGATACTGGCAAAGGCACGTACACTGCCCATGGAAATGAACCGAAATCTTGAAAACTCTTGAGATGTACTTTATTCTGCTTCGTTCTCTCTTTTGTAAATAAAGCGAGTAATTCATTTTGTCTATTCCAAATTGACGCGGCCTCTTCCATATTCCAGATTCATAAAACTTTTCCACCAGCCGGGAAATCAGGTTTTCCGAAGAGTTCGAACAAATTACACGGCAGCGGCAGTAATCACAATCCGCGAAGCGTCGAAAAAGCACGGCGGGATGAGTCGACGAGTAACGCGGCGGCGAGAATTCCCATCACTAAGTTCGCAAAGATCAATCAGAAGTGACTCGCCTTGGATCGACTGCGAAGGAGTCTGATGGCGGGGGTGGGAAAGAGTTGCCCAGACACATACAGAGAGAGAGAGAGAGAGCTACGAAGAAGCGCTTGACGGTAGCGAACGCATCAAAGAGTCGGCTTAATAGAAAGCCTTAGAGGCGTTTGTTCGAGTCTCCTCGTCTGGCTAAATATTCCCGTGGGCCGCGATGCGGCGGATAGATATACGTGTGTATATTACGCCGGAGCCAAGATACACAGACTCTTACGAATAGAATAAACAGCCGCGCGCGCGCAACCACGAGCGTATACGTATCTATTTAAACGAGAGTTCGGCGCGAGATGCTGCCGCCGTTGCCGTTGCCGCTTACGTAAGGATACGGAAAATACAGGATCGCTGCCTGACTGACAATCGCGCCGAGCGGCTTCCTTTTCAACCCTTTTGTGGTTACGAAACGTGACCTGAAATACATTTTCTTCTACTCCATTCAGCGCTTTTCAGCTTCTTCGCTTTTTCGGCCGCCGTGTCGTAACGCCACCGCCGCCGCCGCCGCTCCAGGAATGCGAAGGCCCAATATACTTTTCGAAAACTTTTCGGCGGGGACTCGTCGTCGTCGTCGTCGGCGCGCCTATTAATATTAATAGCCGATATAGGAAACGATCTCGCTCGCGCGGCACGATTAATTTAGCCGACGAAATTTATTCACTTTCCAATTTTCTCGATATACACGCCGAACGGTAGCCCCCGGAGATATTGTCAAATATTTGTACTTATAAACTGACACCGCGCGAGATTGCTTATAATGGCGTATGTATAAGCTCCGCCGCTCTGTCACACTTGCCATGTAACTCGCCTTTTTCCGGCGTATCTAATCGAGCCCGGTATCTGCGCTCGATCATAAATTATCTCACGGCTAATTTAAGGCCGCGCGTACACCGATTGCGCAAACTTTCCAGATAACAAGTGAAATTTTGCATGCGCGTAATTGTTGAGCGGTTGCGCAAAAGCCAATTCGAGTGCGTATACGATCCTTCGCTCGGAACGGAAAAAAGAGTTACGACTCGGGCGGACTGTATCGCAAATAGCGTATAGTCGGGGCAAATCCGCGAACTAATTAATATCTTATGTTGATATTGCTCAAGTGCGATCCAGTTTCCAGCTGAGTATCAAAGCTTGGCGCGCAACTTTATCCAAGTTACGATTGCGTCGCCGCGCCGCCGCCGCCAGTGCCAAACCGAAAAGAGAAGCGGCAACTGAACTTGAAACGATACTGCCTGATGGCAACTTTCGTATGGTCGCGAGGCAAACTTGGGCGACTGCAAATATTGGATGCGCGCAATTATTATGAAAATGAAACTTCGGTAATGACGGAAGCGATTCCGCGATTCTTTTCGATTTCCTTGCAAATACTATCGCGCGGATGAAAATTGTTGGAATTTTTTTTAGGGGATTATAATCAACTGACAAGTTGGACCAGATAATATTATTGACAGATATCAGTTTCTATCGCCAAGCTTAGGCTGTTCGATGATTATTGTTTACAAAGGCTCTCAGATCCATAAAAAGGGTACTCGTCAGCTGCAATATTTATAATTTATTAAATGCAAAACAATCTTACAACAATTAACAAGATTGAGAATTCGCTCGCTTAATTCTTTTAAATACACAAAAAAGTATATAAATAAGCTTGAAAATGAGTCATTTACGATTGAAACATACATTATTATTATTAAAAATGTGTGCGCTAAATGCATAATTTTTATTAAAACATTTTGACAAATCATTATCTTGTTTACATGATTAATGACGATTTTGGTTTGGATCATAAATTAAAAACAAATACAGCAGATATCGTAAGAGAAACAAAAATGAAATGAAGTTTTTATCTACATCAAAGAGATGTTTTACGTAGAAGTTATTAAAAATTATTAAAAATCATTTTTTTTTCGCCAAAACAAGATCAATTCATACATTTGGGATGGGAAATTTGATCGACGAATATGTTTGTTTTGAATAAATTTGGAGATGAAATAAACAGTAAACATGAATTTTTGTTATATGCACAGAAAACCTTATCAAAAAATTCAGAGAAACTTTTGTATATCGGTTTCGAGAAATTCTATTAACGCATAAAGTGAAATATTTTATTTACACGTAGAAAGAAATATTTACTAAAAAATTTTATTTTTAAAATGAATAATTAAATACTTTTGTTTCAAAAGTGATTTATAATTATTTACGTAAACTCTAGAATACGACAGATTGTATAAAAGTCTAATAAGATTATTGCGTAAATATTCAAAGTTTTGAACATTAGTCAAAAAAATAAGTTACCTTATTAAAACGGGATTGAGAAACTCTGTTAGAAGGGCTTTTTCTTTTTAGTGTTGACAATAAATGTTTTATTTTAATACGGCACTTTAAGGAATGTATTTTAAATGAAAATTTAATACCCCGTAATGCATCTTGCGGTCGATGCTAGTCTAATAAATGCGACATCGACAAATGTGCATTTCATTGAAAACAAGTCGAATCCACTACTCTCCGCGCGGAGCCGCAGAGAATCTGAATAATAAACGCATCCATTTTCCATTTTCCGGGCTCGTGCCTACGAATCCCCCACATTACCCCGAGAGCCGAAATAGCGACGTAACCGTTCGCTAATGTTCGTTTCATCGATGCGACGATTTTCGTATGATACGCGCGCCGGTGATTATTGCCTCTCCTTTGAAGCTCGATACAACGAGCGTTTGCTTATTAATACCCGCGGCTTCTCGCATCCGCGTTTGATTGATTTAAACAACCCCCGGCCGGCCGGGTGGTCCATCGACAGATACAAATGAATCGGACGCTCTCTCTCCGCGTAATCCTTTAAAGGGATATTCGCTCTGCTTGCGCTGCATAAACAGCGGGGGGAGAGAAGGCCAATGTAAGGCCGGTCCATTTCGAAATGAGTCCTCCCCCCCCCCCCCTCCGGGCAGCCGACGCCCGGATCCTCGGCGCGATTTCACTTTTGTATTGTGCCTTCGCCGCCGTCGCCGCGACCTCGCGACAAAATCGCCCGACTCCGAATTCAGGAGGGAGAGATATACGTCGAGCCTGGCCTTCAAAGGTCTCGCGCGCGGCTGATAAACTCCGATGCGAAAGACAGCCGGGCGGACTCATTAGCAGCCTCTGCCTGGGCGTTCGTTAGGGCTACTTAGTTGATTGTGTTTCGTCCCGTTTTCTCGATGACCGAAGCTTTTTCAGTTTGAAAAGAATTGAATTTCGGTCGCGAAATGACGAGTATATTTGATCTGAATTATCAGAGCAAAAGGCCTCCTCGAGCGCACTGAGTAAAGTATAATCAAGTGATTATATAGAAGCACAAAGAGCCGGTCAGTCATTGTTAAACCAGCGAAAAATGAGTCAATAAACACTCCGTCGAGCGGTCCGCTCTCCGGCTCCTCTAATTAGCCAGGCGATCGTGAATAATCAAGATGTCGAAAGCGAGTGGTCGGGCAGCTCTCTTTCGCCGGGGAAATCAGTGCGCATCGGAATCAAGTGAATTAGGAGGCTCCATTTTAACCGGCCATATCAAAGACAGAGAGAGGCAGAGAAGGAGAGGCCTCGGCATTGGTGATCCCTCTCTCGGGCGTCTAGTAATTACTTCCGCTCCGCAAAGCAGGAGCTTTTAATTCGAATGCTTCTAAAACCCGAGGGCGACCGCGGAGGCTTGCCGCTCTCTCTCTCTCTCTCTCTCCTCCTCGACGACAATTATACTCGAGAGCGGCAGCAGCGCGCGCTGCTGCTGCTGCTGCTGCTGGGGTCGAGGAAAAGCGAGACAACGCAGCAACGCGAGAGAATCTCTCTGCTGAATTAACGCGGCAGGATGTATCAGTGTTGCGGATGGTGCTTTTGAAGGGCGCGGCCTACCTTCCTACCTTGATTCCACCCTCCGCTGAGCTTCTCTCTCTCTCTCCCCCCTTTCTCTGTCTCTGCGGGGAGAGCCGCGAGGATGAGTCCTTTTGCCCGCCCACCCCGGGATTCTAAGTCCGCCAGATTTCACGCTGGAAAATCCACAAAGCCGCTTTGTGATACTTTCATTTGCATTTTAAGCCTGATGCAGATTGATGCTTTTATTTCAATCATCTTGTACAAAGTATTGACATTGTACGTTAAACGAAGAAAATTAATGTGTTTTTAATCTAATTCCCAGGGTGCATTAGTCGCATTATAATAATTTTGAATGCTATTTTACATTACTCAAAATAAAACAGTTGACAAATATTATTATTTGTTTATTGATTTTTTATACGACGAAGCATTATTTAATGCATGATCTGGTACTTTTATAAGAACAATCCAAAAAGAACTTCCTCCACTCGCAGTCCAACGACATTAAAAGAATCTCTCTTTAATTATCGCGTCTTAATTTCCAGCGAGAACTCTTAGCGCAGAGCGAAAAAGGGGGCAGCTCGTAGCTTCTTTGCGCATCGCAGATTTATTTGTAGACGCTTACTTTACCCTTGTCCTCTTGGCCTCTCAGCTCCGTCGTGTCTCCCCCTTTTCTGGGATCCGGGCGATCTCACGGCATTGTTTAAATACAATTTTGTCGTTTACTAATTAATGCGCTCGACATCAAAGAAGACGTTTATTGGTTCACGTGATGCTAAAGAGACGGTAACGAAGAGGTAACTCGCTCTAAGGGAAGCGGTTTGAAGGAGTGACGTTCGAGGGGTGGCATCCAAAGATGCCGCCGCTAGGAGAGACAGGGGGGGTGTAGGCAGACGCGATGCGCTCGAGCCAAAAGAGGCCAAGAATAACAAGAGCAACCGAAGCGACGCACTCGGCTTTTCTCCGTTTCATTTTTTACGCTCTCTTGTACTTTTTCCCTAATACGAGCTCGCTCGAGTCTTTCAGCTCTCTTTGCGCGTTCTTTTATCAGTTTTTAGTTTCTCTTATTTGTTTTTGCGTTTGCCTTGCTTATTCGTATTTTATCTTTACCAACTAGAATTGGCAGATCTTGATAAAGGGAAATTACGGAGAATAAATTCTTCATTTCCCTCGGCATAATCTTCTTTTGAGCTTGAATTTCTCTCCTTGCGGATTCGCGTCCGTTTGCAGGCGTTCTCCAAAGCCCTTCGAACCTCCGCTCCTTCTCCCAATAGCTCCGCCTTGGTTAAGCTCTGTCTGGTTACTGGTAGTGGTAGTCGGGACTACAACCGCCCGCAAATTCATCAACTAACTTTGTTCCCGAGTTACCGGCGCTGCTTCCGCAGGACCGCCGAGGAAGCAGGGAGAGAATCCGCGCTGCCGCCGCCGCCGCCGTCAAATCAGTCACAGTTAGCTCCGTAGTTTCCGCCATCAAACGGAAAACGGCTTGCAAACACGCAGTAGTCCTTCGTCTCTGGCGCTCTTGTTCGTGTTAGACTGTTTCGCGAGAGAACACATCGGATTTGTCGGAACTGCTGCCGCCGCCGCTGCCGGAGAGAAAGCGGCACCCGAGTCTATACCGGCTGCGTGTGTACACGCGGTATGTCTGTGTGCGCAGCCTCGGAGCAGACGATCTATGCGCAACTCTCCGGGTTTATCATCTCGTTTGAGGCTCTCTGCGCCGCTGGAGTGACGGCCCGAGGTCATTAGGCTTCGGCCCCGGATGCTATAATATTTTGAATTTTCACGCTTCAAATGGCCCTTTGATCCGCGGTTATTGTGCTCATAGTGTAAATGGCGCAACGCCGCCTGCCACGTGCGGATGTCTATTTCGACGCCGACTTTTCGCCGCTGACAAGCACTAGGTAGACGTGTTTACAGAAATCTGTCTAGTGTCTTCCACGAGCGTTACAGGCGGATACGCTTCGCCGCGAGTTATTATGCTTTCGCTTCCATCAATATATCGCTTGCAATATTTTCTAATGAAAACGTCCTTGTTTACCGAGAAGTAATTATTCATAAACTGCACCTCTCCAAAATTTAATTACGCAAATAAATATTCTATTATGACGTGAATCGCAAATAATGCTTTGTCACGGATAATACGCGGCTTGGTTTAATCTACTGAAAATTGTTTCTCCAAAGCCGCAGCCGAGCGCAATACAGCAACGTATAAGGCTTGGAAGCTGGTGAGAACAAAAGCTGCCTTAGTGATTGATCAGGCCTCTGATCAGATGTATAGTACGCTGATTTTATCGCCGGACAAACCGATCATGCGACTCCCTTTTTCTTTCTCTGACCAAAACACTCGAGTGTCGAGTCAATGAAAAGAGGGTAAAACAGAGATGAATGAGGCGGAATGGCAAATGAGTATTAACAAGTAGCAAAAGTAATCGATCCTTTTGAAGATTCTCTCTTGATGAAAAACAAACCTTTCCAGCGCAAACGTTGTCTGCGGACTTTAAAGCTTCTTAAGTAATTAGTCCAGAATTAAAATCGATTGCTCCGTAAGCTTTACATTATACAAGTTTACTGTGAAAGCTTTATTTTTATTGTTCTATAAAATTATTCCAACAATATTAATTAAAGTATACAAAACGAATGTTTTGTATTAAAAGTTTTTTAATTAAAACAATAGATGTTATAAACTTGTCAAGAAACATTTTAAAGCTGCAACTTGCTTTCAAGAGTCGAAACATCAATTACTCGAGGTAATCATTTCTAATGAATCTATTAAATAATATTTCAGTTTTTTTATTTTAAATATAAATATATTCTGTATACTAGATTAACTGTAGCACAGAACGTGAACAATGCTAAGAAAATTGGATTAAGAGCTAATAATACGCATTAGCAAATGCACCTTACGCATTGATCTACCCTCATTACAATGACTCGAATAAATAGAGCTCCCGAATAATGCCAATCCATAGACATCGAGAGAGAAGAAAAGCATCGAAACGGGCGATTTGCCCGGGCAACAACTGCCGCTCGTCTATGTCAATAGGCTCGATTTCCCTTTCAAGTTGTCAACTCTTTTTGTGTGCTCGGCAAATTGTCGCCAGGGGGATGCAGCGGCAGCGGCGGCGGCGGCGGCGGCGGCCGTGGGTGGGCGGACGAGCTTGGGAGGTTAAATTAACATTATTGTTGCGACAAAGACGCAGGCCAGGCGCTCGCGGGACTTGAAAAAGCGAGAGAGAACGCTCGCTGGGTAAACAATTCCGCTTGATGATCGGCTCTCGTTTGATCTTGCTTGATTACCTTCGGCAAACAATCGCTGATTCTCTGCGGAAGCGGGATTTCGCGAAACTCTGTGTACCCTCACTTAGCGGGGAAGACGCGCAAATTTATTAGGAAAAATGCCAGCTGATTGCCCCGCCGATCTGCCGAGCGTTTTCACAATTACGAGTATTTATGTTGGAGCGGTATAATCAGGAGGATATAATAATCAGGAGGTATGGTTAAATTCCAATGTAAATGTATTAAAATATAACTGTTATTATTGTATTTTGAGGTGTCAGAAACAAGAATAAGTGGTTTTTGAAAAATGTCTGTATGGATGTGTGTGTATGTGCGTATACGCCTGGGTTTCAGCTTCTACTGAACCGATTTTCCTCTTTCGCGCCTCATTTTTTTGTATTCTTTTTTTTTTGTGATGGCGGCAACAATATTTTAAAAATAGTGTGATTAAATATTAAGTTGTATAAAATAAGTCAAATGAAACTGAAGTGCTAAAAATGCGTAAAAGTTTCATGAAGAAAAAATAGCGCAAGTTCGCATTAGTGACCGTAAAAAGTATAAGTACATTTTTATTACTTGCTGAGTAAGAAATCGCGTGTCTCCTACCCCATATTTAATAATTATCCCCAGCGTACCCCAGCTATTTTTATTCTACCAAGTACTCAGCTACGTACGTCTTTCACCTCGCTTTCTTCAATTCTAAGGACTTTTTATACCTTTTATACTTATTTTTATTTCCTTACTTTGAATGTTCTTTTTTCATTTTCCGAAATCATGTCGTTTATTTTGTCTGCTTTTTTCGTTATTTTTGTATAGATTATTATAAATCTTTCAAAGAAAGATTTTTTAAAATTAGACTTAGAACTGCGCGCGTTGCTTGCCTTAAGTTTGCTCATAATAAATTATTAATTTAATAACATAATAATAATAATTCAATTTATGCATGTCAGGAATTTTCAGGAAAACTTTTTGCAAATAAAGGGGAAAAAATTATTTAAATAAACTGTTAAATGCTGCTATATATCGTTTATTCTATTAAAATAGCGTTAATATTAATACGACAACTTATCATAACGTTCTTAATTTCATGATAATCATAAAATAAATTATTACAACAATTTTATAACATTTTATAATATTATTTACATTTATTTACATTTTTTTTAATTCTAACAGAGAAAATGAAATTAAAAAAAAATAATATTTTTTAAAATGCATAAAATTGGATTAGTCAAGTATAGGTATTATTATAATATCATGTCATTTGCTACACTTCTTTTTACAAAAAATTAGATTGAACTAAAATTACATGGATCTCTATACAATAATTTTTGCGCTTTCATCGACAAATCTCCGTCTAAACAGAATTAACGCAAAGATCTTATTTAATATTAAATATAATAGAAATCAGACATCAGATTTTTATGTCGCTTTCAAATTTTTATGCCGATTGTTTATAAATTTTGACGAATTTGTCCATTAAATTAATTCTTGTTGTGCTTGAAATTGAAGAACTCGTAATGATTTGGCCACGTGGTGCTGTAAATGTTTCTTTAAGCTGTATTTGCTATACAAGTTTTTATTACATTTGCCACATGTAAAATCTATTATTCCCTCGTGAGTAAAACGATGATGTAGTAACATACTACGTTCACTTACAAAATTTTTTCCGCAAACATCGCAATCGTAATATTTTTTCTCTTCGTGCGCAGAACGTTTGTGAGCCATTTTGAATGAGTTCAGGGCAAAGCCTTTACCACAAACCTCGCATTTAAAATCTTCTCTTTTTTCGTGCACAGAAAGCTTATGAAGACGTACAAGAGGTTTTCGGGCAAAGTATCGACCACAAACCTCGCATTCGAAATCTCGTCTACCTTCGTGTACAGTACGTTTGTGATTCACCATATTACTCCTTACTCCAAATGTTTTACCACAAACTTCGCATTCGAAATCTTTTCTACCTTCGTGTACAGCGCGTTTGTGATTCGCCATATTACTCCTTACTCCAAATGTTTTACCACAAACTTCGCATTCGAAATCTTTTCTACCTTCGTGTACAGCCCCGCGTAAAAATAAATAGTATAGCCAATGTATTGCATATTTCTATTAGCAATATATTGGCAATGTATTGGATTATAATTATCCAATGCATTTGCAATATTTCTGCAAATCTACATTACCCAACACATCGCTCAGACGTTTGCAATATTTTTACTAATACTTGGGACTTATACTTGCAATATATTCCACATTCTTACCAAATATACTTTAGTTATACTTTTTAAATAGACCTTGTCGCAAATATTATGAATTTTTCTCAAAATAAAGCCTTATCTAAGCTGATTTTTACTACGAAAAAATAAAAAAAATGAAAAAAAAAATTCTCGAATCCGTATTTGAACCCAGAGCCTTAATCTTTCCAGGCAAGCTCTTTACCATTGAGCTATTTTATTTGTTTATGTCAAAAAATTATATTTTGGTTATAATATGTAGTCGGCACAGTTGCTACACCCCGAGTAGAAAGTTTAGCAGGCCCCCTGAATAGATAATGAGGTCCTCATAAGGTTGCCTGCTAAGGTCCCGTCAAAGGTTGTCATGCGGTTCACGTGAGGG
>UCOM01004184.1:0-13708 GCA_900474385.1 Ormyrus pomaceus
ATATTTATAAAAAGTATGAAAAAATGTATTTCAATCCTCTCCAGGTATTAGTTTTAACTTAGAATGTCAGATTTCCCCCCAAAAAACTGTAAAAATACCAAATATTTGATTCTCAGTCTGCGCATTGGCTTTCGAAGGATATCTCCCAAATTGAACACATAAGTTCTTTGTATACGAATAAAGAAATCTATGTTACAAAACATTCATAAAGTTGCTAGAACATATTATAAATTAAAATAAAAATAAAAAATAACTTAATTATTAATAACAATTTATAATATATATTTTAAGAAAATAGTCTAAAAATTTATATGCATGTTTTGTAACATAGATTTCTTTATTCGTGTACAAAGAACTTATGTGTTCAATTTGGGAGATATCGCCTCTGCCTTATGCGGCCTCTGCCTTATGCATTAATAATAAGTCGCGGAAGTGTAGCAAAAATATCGTCCCTAATGCTATAAATTTGTATATGATGCATAATATTCCATAAATTGTTAATTAAGTCGCGAAAATGAGGCCTCTGCCCTATTCATTAATAGTAAGTACTTAGTATCTACATGAAGCTCACACAAAGTCGTGAAAATGAGGCCACTTGTCTATTAAATATTTGATTGTCGCAGAAAAGCGGTCAATAATTACTGAAACCTTAATGAATAATGTTCCTGGACATTGGGATGAATTAAAATTGAAAAGCGGTCAATATCCACTATAAGGTTAATGAAGAATGTGCCTGAAAATGTTTTACGTATGCCTCTGAATAGGAATCCAGTTGAGGCGCGGAAATGCGGTTCCTTTTTAGTTGTCATTTCTCAAGCCATTTTAATTATATGGTGCAAAAAACATTTATAAAAGATTAATTACTGATTTCAATAATATTGTCATAATTTGATAATAGAAAATGGATGAAGCATCGTTTCGTATAATTCGGGTGTCAGAATCCTGTAAAGTCGCGAAAATACGGTTATTGCGGCCAAAAACATTTATAAAACATTATTTATTTATTTCAATACTATTTTCATAATTTGATGATGGCATAGAGTTATATATATTTCGGTTACCAGAAAACGGGGTTATATATATAGTTGAGTCCCAGAAACTGAATTTTTGTAATATAAGTGGTAAATTCATTAATTATATAAAAAGAAATGTTTATACTATTATCTGCGTATCTTATTTTATCTGATTTTACAAATATAAATATAAAATATACATATATAAATATATAAATGTAATATATAAATCTAAATATATTTAGCATTTAGATTTAATTTTTTGTTTAGAAAATTAACTTTTTTATAAAACTATAAAAGTGCAAAGCTTCATAAAACGCAACTATAAATATTATTCATAAAAGTTTTTCATTCCTATAATATAATGTATTTTTAATACATTTTTTGTCTGTAAAGTAATAAGTGCAATTCAAAATCCATTTTATTTTCGTAAATTTGCAAATCTTACTCGAATCATTTTTTCTGATCGATTTTTTAAAGCAGGATATCTCTCTATTGTTCTCCTAATTTCTTTAGCTGTTGGATATCGGTTTTCTTTTAAAGCTTCCTTAAATCCTTTTTCAAATGCTTTTTTCTCTTCAGTAGACCATCTTTTTTTAACTAAAAAATGAAAAATATTTGTTCAGAATGTACGCAGAATAATAAAGTGACAAAAGAACAAAAATCTATTTTTCTTTTCACTTATAAAAGATACTATGAAAAACAAAGTGATATTTTTTTCAAATAATTTAACAAATTATGTAAAAAAATCTAATACAATTAAATTTGTGTAATAAAATTAAATTTTATACTTACTTGATGGTTGCTTTATTAGTTCCTTCAATTTCTTTTTTGAAATCTTCAACGGCTCATTATTATCCTTTTCCTCTTCACCTGATGATGATTCTATAAACAATAATTTTATAAGATAAAGAATCGAAAATTTTGGATAAATTTATTTTGCTGGAACAAAAAACAAATTTAAAAAGAACACGATTTTTTTTAAATATTGTTCTTTATATTGCGTTAATGTCTTTACACTGGGACCAGATTTATTAATATAAAATAGGGTTGATTATTTTGAGAAAACAAAGAATTGAAAACGAAATTTTATTAAAAGCGAAATCAATTCAGAGTTATAGATCCATTACTTTAATTCGATTTGTATAAAAAAAAGAACAAAACTTATTGAGTCTTACCTGCTGATGAAAGAAAAGCTATTCGTTTTCTCTTCTTTTGAAAAGTAACGTTTGATTTTTGTTTATTATCCTGGTCATTATCAGATTCCAGAGAAGAGTCTGAAAAACAATTGTTTTTAAGTTCTTCAAAATAAAACGAAAAAAATGTTATGTTGATTTGCTGTAAGCGTAAATAATATTCTAATGGGTATTACCTTCTGTCGATACATCAATATTCCTTTTATTGTTTTTCTCAGTATCATGTAATTTTTTAGCACCGCCCGGTCGATCATAGGTGTTATTTAACGACGATTCGAAGGACGTTTCAGTCATCTCTGTATTATCTTGGGAAAACGTAGCCGATTGTTCAGATTCTTGCGATTCTCCATAACGAGATGTTGAAGGCTCTAAAATAATCATTCATAGTATTTTTAGAACTGGAAAAATAGATAAATAAAAAAACATTCACCAGTTAGGCTTATTTTGTATTATTTTTGTGTATACTTTAATATTGAGCACTAATATATCAAAAATTACATAGGCAGACAAAGTCTGGCCAGCACTTTAAACCAGAAACCACTATACTTAAAGAATAACTTATCATATGCTAAATTCGAATTTGACCTCAGAATTGATATATCAGCTTCTGTTTAAACTCTAAAGTGTCCCTAAAATAGGAATAAAAAAGGACCGATTGCTTCATTAAGTAAAGATTAATAGAACTATAGTAATTCCTAAAAGACCTACATCTCTATACGATAGATCTGTTATCTAAAACAATGATACTTTAAATTGGGCGAGTCCCGAAAAAGCTTACTGTTATTTCAATTCACCTCAGTTTCAATATTGAGCTGTATGAACTCAAAGTAGGAGACACGAAAAAACCGGCTGCTATCATGGCTAACTATCTAAACGAATTTCTTATATTATTTTTGTAGCATTATTATCATTTCAGGCGATGACATCAAAATGTAGAGTACGACAGGCAACGGGGTCAACGGAGTCGTAGGAATTCCTAAAGGATCTGTCTCTAACAATATGTAGATTATACTGTTTCCCCAAAGAAGAATATTTAAAATTACGCATATTTGACTGCTTTAACAAGTATCAATTTAACCACATTTAGCTTTCCTCATATTATTCTTGTGACATTATTGTCATTCACTTCTAACAATGACAACGCAACGAAGTGCATGGCAAGAAACTACGTTAATAGAATCATTGGAGTTCCTAAAAGATCTGCCTCCCTAATAAACTGATCTGTCCTCAAAAAAGGCTACTTAAAATTGAGCACGTCCTAGAAATACGTATGATGTCTTTGATACGCATCTTCTTAAAAAGTGAGTTGAGACCTCAAAGTAGGAAACGCGGAAGGACGGCGTATTTGAATAAGAAAATATTTAAACGAATTTAATTTTTGCACAAGATACAGTTTTAAAGACAACATTTTACTTTGTTAAAAAGTTACCCCTATAGGTTAAGCTAACTCAAGAACTTTACGTAATGTAGCAATTTCAAGATCAGATTCGGAGTTAGTAGGTCAATATTTTAGTAGTGTTTCTGGTTTAGAAGTTATTGACCTGTATTATTATAAATAAACAGAAGAGTTTGTTTTTCTTGTAATTAAGCAGCAAAATTAAGAATTTACCTTCACACGATGACACGGTCGATATATTTATTTGCTTTTCAGGAGATTGATCGCTCATAGACCTGCTATTATCCATTGATGAATCCCCCTGAGTGCTTTTATTTGCAGTTACGTTTAATAGGTCTTCTAAGACTTTCGTTACACGAACGTCTGTAGCATCAATTTTCTTCCTATAAAAATTCTTGTGCGTTTTTTCAGTATGTCCAAAATGACGAGTAATATTCTCAAAATCTTCTTTGCTTGTTTTTTTCGTACTCAATGATGTTGCAGCTAATTTTCTGAGCTTAGTCCCCCTTATTTGTTTGTGAGTTTTCATTTTTTTATAATTGTCATTGCATTCTTTTGTCAATCGACACATTGAATGGTATGCACTAAGGTGCTTCGAAGTTTTTCCATATTTAGGCAAGGCGAATAGGAATGGATTTTTAGATGAAACTTTTGCTTTTTTTCTATTATCAATAATTAGATTAAGGAATTTAACTTCTTCAGAGGATATGTAAAATGAACCAAGGCCATCAGCCTTTTTACCTTGACAATCCATTCGTAAGTATTTTCTAGCTTGCTTTTTTGCTTGAACATTTAATTTTTGAAACTGTTCATCGTCTTCACACGTTTTTCGCGCGTTGGTGAAATCGGACAAATGCACGCGATCAGTTTCACCAGCTCGTCGGCGATTAAATATTTGCATAAGCAACATTGTTGTTTCCATGATATTGATATAATGCGTCAGAGAAAATTGTTCAATTTCTAATGACTTAAAGCTTACATCTCTCTTTAAAGTTAAGTATTGTTGAAAGGTTTGGATATCCTTAGAATTTGGCAAAATTTCATTTGCTGAGTTTCGAGCAGCGATTTTTCTAGTTTTTGCAGCTTTTGATGCAATATAAACATTGTAGTCATTTTCGAACAATTTTTTGAAACCTTTAAGATATTTTGCTTTATTATTCACACCTCTTGAATTTATATTTTCTTCCTCTTTTGTATATTCAGCATCTAAGATTTCAGTTATTCTCCTTATGAGCATTCCGATAGTTTCCCCATTATATGGGATTCCTAATGTTTTTGTTTCTTCGTCATACTCACAAACTCTTTTTATAGCATTTAAAAATAAAGGCCAATACTTGCCACGAAATATTGTTTCCAATTCCGAAATGCTATTGTCGATTTCATTAGCGGCAATCAACACTTTCGCTAATAATCTTAAGTGTCCTCTTACGAGGGCAGCTTGATCAGATATATCATGACGTTCAGCAAACTTATTACCATATAAGGTTATTATTTTATCATTTCTAGCTACTTGTCCAATTAAATCATCTTTTAAATGAGGTAAGATTTCTGTTTTCATTCTCTCTGTTGCTAACTGATTAGCACACATTTCTTTCCTAGACATGGCTAGAATGTCTCGCATCAGCATTTCATTTTTTTGCCCGTGAGCTGCACGTACGTGCGCTCTTAAATTAGATTTTGCGAAATAACCTCTACATATGTTGCAAATTATCCTTAAATTAGATTTTTTTACGTTATCACTCGTACCTTCATTAGCCTCAGTAAGTGTTTTAGAGGATTTTGATGAACTTAATGTGTTATCGGTAACTTCTTGTGAATCATTATTTATAAGAGCAATTGTTTTAACGATTTCATTGTACTCAGATTTTTTCTTATTTATTAAAGAATCAGATTTCACAGTTTTTTTATCATTATTCTTATAATTTCCTTTTGTATTCATTGGACGCCTTACTGCTATAATCTTTCCAGTGGGATTCAAGACTTTCGATTTATTGAATTTCTCATTTCCTTTCCTTGTTAGTTCTGCAAATTTCAATCTTCTTTCAGTACTTCCAGGCTTGAGTAACATAATTGCTTTTACTTCATCTTTGTCTTTATGATTATTTAATAAATGTCTATCAAGTCTCCAGGAAGTGCTTAAGCAAAATGGACAGCAGTTTTCTTTTTCGTAATATTTTCCACCTTCATTGGAAGTGGGAATCCAACGTCTAGAACTTGATGCCAACGTGGATTCATCAGACTGAACTGTAGCATTTTTCGAATATTTTATGGCGTTTTCTTTTCTGTGCAGACCTAAAAAAATATTTTTTTTATAAATTGCTTGCTAAATTATTAGTAAATAATTTAGCTTAAATTATTATTAATAATTTAGGCTAAACAGCAGTAACTATAATTGTGGCTTACTAGATGTACGTTGCAACTTTTCATCTTCCGTTTCAGAATCAATAGCGTCAGATTTGTCATTTTCATTATTTAAATCTTTACCACTTTCTTTTTCTTCATTTAGCTCATCATTAGACTGACCGGAATCCAGACTTGGTAAGGAAATTTTATTTCTCCTTGAAATTCTTTCGAAAATATCATCGTCCTCACCTAAGTAGTATTATCGTATAAGAACTGAATAAAAAGATGACGAGTGGGAAAAAAGCACTTTTTGGATAAAATTCGATTAGCTAAATCTACTATTGATTTTCATAATTCTTATTGGAAAATACTCGTGAGTATACTCTAATACATTACACTGCGATAATTTGATTTTTATTTCGACACACAGACGAACTATAGTTCTTCTTGGACAATAAGTAAAAGGTCCATGTGAGATTATAAAATTATTGCGAAAGGTAAAATGTGAAATTAGCAAAAGATTTTCTGTTACTAATTAGAAATGAATTTGTAATAGTAATTCGAAAAAAAATTGGTGGTTATTCCTTTACAGTCATTAAAAAAATCAAACTGGTCTATGAATGAACAAATTTTGAGTATTTAAAACCTGACCGGACCAACTAGGTTTATAAATAAAAATATTTTAAGTATCCAAAACCTGCCCGAGCCAGACAAGTCTAAAAATAAACAATTTTGAATTTTATAAACTGTAGCACATAAAACCTAAACCTGTATTCATAAACTCAAAATCAACATAGTTGATAACTAATAGTACCCATCGATCTTAAAAGTATAAATTTTAATCCGATGAACTCTAAACTTAACGAACAAACCCTAAACTCACGAACCCTAAACCTGTGATTCCTAAATTCACAAATCAACTTTAAGCCAAGAAACACCAAGTTCACGAACCTTAGGCGAACCAACCCGAAACCATTGTAGGCTTTATGGATTCAGGTTTTAAGGATTTAAATGTTTCAAGGTTTATGGGTTTGTAATACTTATTTTTTATTGTATTAATCGATTTAGAATGAAATTCATACCAATATTTTCCAATAAGAATTATCAAAATGGGTTAAAAATTGAATTGCGATTAAACTTTTATCAGAAAATTGCGTTATTTCCCTTCGTTCGATATAAATAAGTAACATACTAGACTCATTAGAAACTTCCTTTGGAATTTCTTTTGTTTGAATTTGTTCTTCGCACAATGCTATTTCTTGCGTTTTGTTCTGAATTTCAAGTTCATCATCGAAATTTGATTCATTTCTGGAGAAAGAAGATGTATTTTGTGTATGTACAAAATCTTCCGAATCTCGTATGGATTCAGAATCCTCTTCATCATCCTCTGATTTGTCAGAGTCATCATCTGAGCTACACAGTTCATCCAAAAAAACTGTAGCCACATTTATAACTATGAAGTAAATAATAAATAAATGTAGAAAATTGATTAACGATGAATTGAAAAATTGGGAAAACAGAAAGACTAATCAAATTTATAATAATGGCTAATTAAACTATAATATTTTCACACCTTACTATAGTATACTTATATTATTTACTATAATAGTCTGCTATACTCGAGTACTATAAGAGATTGCTATAATATTTTATAGTATTTAATATAAGATATAGTTATATATTATGTATAGTACAATCCAGTTTTCTGTAGTAGTTTATAGTAGTGCGAAAATATTATAGTTAGTTATAACCATACTCTGTACATCGTACTATAATATTTTTTATAAGGGTTATAGCAATTATAAATATTTAAATTTACCACATGGTTCTACAGAGTTGCCAGCATCCTCATAAGAATTTCCATTTTCTACTGGTTGGTTTTCAACTACTGTAGTGACATTCATGTCTATGAAAGAAATAATAAATAAATGTAGAAAAAATGATCAACGATCAATTTTTTAAGTAAGAAAACAGAAAGGCTAATGAAATTTAGCAAACTTTATCTAAAAATGTAGTTGTTTATAACAATTATAAAAATTTAAATTTACCAAGCGTTTCTACTGAATTGCCAGCATCCACATCAGAGTTTTTATTTACACTTGCTTGGTTCTCAACTGCACCTGCAAGAGCAAGTATCGTGAACATATAATAATTTATCTGACAATATCAAATGCACTTAGGACAAGGAAAGGTCAATAATACTAGCAATAATTTTTTTAAATTACCTAATGTAAAGTAAAAATGATCAAGGTGAGGATTCGACCTTGCTTCATCATCTGAAAATTGTAGTAAAAATATATACTTGGACTTGAAATACTTCTAAACAAATAGATAGATTGAAACACATGGACGTGGACACGGACATTTCGATACTAGTGCGAAAGAAATGACACGTGCAAGCTAAGCGAGTGTCAATCATGCATCATAAATTTTCTTTCGCACATCTATCGAACACAATTTTACAATATTACGAGCGTGAAGTATAATTTTGCGCATGCTTGCATGCCCGAAATTTATACTTCGCGCCCGAAATACCGAAAAAATATTTAACAGTACAGTAAACAGGTCACATAAATTACAAAATGAAATTTACTACTATAAAAAATAAATCAATAAACACGTACCTTTTAATAACCACGTTACTATAATATTTATGAATAATGATTTACAAAAGAAATAGTAAAAAAAAGGTAATGACATGAAAAAGTATGAAATATATACATTAAATAGTTTTGGTGGTTTTCACGCAGCATTCTTGGCTTAGTGTACATCCTTTCAAACCTTTATTTATTTGTAATTCTTTTACAATTTCTTTTATTTAATTTCCATTTTTTAATTCTTATTCCATAGAGTCCTGCTGTTCAGCCCGCTAATCGATGACGATGAAAATAAGTAAAAAATATATGTTCATTTATAAATAAATAATACATTTACTACATTTTTACATGTACTCTGGTAGATAAAAACATACACTTACGTAAATTAAGGGGATCTTACACCTTTTAAACTCTGTTCTTAAGAGGATGTCGTAGCGAGGTAGTTGTCTCCCGCATATATTATTTTTCTCGAGTATTAAATTCTCTGAATACTAAATACTTATTGGCAATATATAAGAAAATGACTTTTCCGTGAAGGTATAGCAATAAAGTATTAAATTCCACCTAATTCGTTGCAAAAAAATACTTTTGAAGATGTGATTTGACAACTACAAAAGAAAAGAGTTGGGTTAGGATCTCATACGTGCGAGAGAGATAACTGCTAGGCTACGACATCCCCTTAAAATTCTCATAAAAATTAAAGTTTTATCAAATTAAAAGAAACATGAGAGTTCTGGATCAAAATGCAGTATTGTGTAACCCTTCTGCATATCTTTGACTTGAAATTCAAATTACGAAAAATCAAGTTGTTTCTTTGTGACAGCTAATACTATAGTTTAAAATACCTTTTATACCTATTAAAGTGGCGAAAGTTCGTTTTTGTAATAAACAAGGTTCACCTTGGCTTATTTAAAAAAAGTTTTATATATAAAACTTTCCTTTCTTCTGAGAATTACAGATTCAGATTTAAGGTGTGATACCCCGTTAACTATACACAGAAACATACATTTACATGCACTAATAATATATTTCAAATACATTTACACAGAATTATGTGTTTAATAAGTTATACTTTGTCATTTAAATGAAAAATAAAATGATTTTTGGAATAACTTTTCTCTTAATTTTCAGAATAATTCTTAAATATTCAAAAATAAAATTAACTAGATAATAAAACAACGTTAATTTATAAACTTTTAAAACAAGTATAACTCTTAAATTCGATAATTAGAAGTGATTGAATAAGTTAAACGTTGTCTTAATTCATCCCTTACGAAAATCATAGTTACATATGCAGTATATTAGGTGTACTCAACATTAAATAGAGTAGTAGTAATTGGAATTTATTAAATAAAAAAATTTCATTTACACATAATAGTTTGACTATATCCAACTATAATTAATTGTAATAAATTAGCTAAAAAAATATGCCATAGACAACTAGAATACTTTATTAGGATAATACAATTGCAGTACACCAATAGTATTATTAAACAGTTGGGCAATAATATATTATATTAAAAGGAATATTTCTTACTATATTGTTTCGTAAAAGATGACAATTTTAAGAAAACTATCGCTTTTCATGTCCCTAAAGTTTCAAACGTTATTAACCAACGAAAAATCAATTACTGAATTTCAAAATAAAACTGCATGACACTGAACAATTATGCTGTATGAAAGTTAACGCGCATAGTAAAATCGATATTAACAAATAAATTACCCACAAATCACCATTTAAAGGGTTAACATGCGGCATATACTATCACCATTATTAACATCATTCGAAAAATTTATTTAACTCCAATGCACTAGATCAACTTCCAATTTGATCGTATCCCCGGAATATCCTCAAACGGGGGTTACAATGTTTTTATTTTTTTTTTAACTCGAATACCGCTGATCTTTTAAGAATCTTCGGACATAGACGTCACATACTATGTATTTCGTAGTACATTTCGTATTATAAATCAGAAAATTAAAAAAATAAAGCGTTATTCATTTTTATAAAATTTCATTAAAAATTCGTTTTTTTTGTTTTATTATTTAAAAATTAAGCATTGAAATTTTTGTATTTTGACTAAGGAATGCTTTTACATATTCTTTGATACTTCTAGAACAGATTTCAGAAATAAAAAAAAAATGAGTTTTTTGGTGATTTTTGACTGTACTCTACCCTTAAAGCTCAGTACCGAACTTCTCATCATGTCTAGGAAATGTATGATTTCGTGCACCCTATTTGAGGATGAACTTCGATCTTGCTAGTGGAACCTTGAATGTTCGGTTAACTGTTTTTGATAATGGAGAAGAGGGGCTCGAATTATCAACGCCGAATCATTGATTTAAAAGTAATTAGTCGGCAAAATAAATAGAAAATTGAAAATAAATTGTTTGGCGTAGCTCTTTCGAGTCCTTATTCACTCAATCTTCCTAGACTAACAGATCTTTTCAGGATCCTTATTATTATCTATGATAGGGTATCCTATCGTTTCCGACGATCTGACTCCATCTTTGTTAATTAATGACGTTAAGCACACGAGAGAAACGTAAGAAAATTTAAACTTGATTAGGTATTTGTCCATTGAAACATAGAATCTTCAATGGTCTTACTTTGAGGACATAGCTCAACATATTTTGCACTGCGTATCGGGAACAGCATTTCAAGGTTTAACGTAATAACCAGCCTCCTTTCTTAAAAAAGCAGCATTTTCTTTTTACAGAGGTATTTTTTCTACTGCCTTATTCTGCCTTCGAAACATAAATCACTTCGCTTGGAAGAAAATTATTATGTGACTAATTCCATAATATATGGTATAAAACAGCTTTACCAAATAAAGCAGTGTGCCTTGAATCTTTAGGAGCCATATCCTTATATATAAAATTTATGGCTGGATGTTTGAAACCAAGATAAACGATGCTGAGGGGTGTTTCGGGGCTGTGATCAAATTGACTGTTGATTTCGTGCATTTCGTTAATTTTTTGAGAAAGTTGAAGTTAAACAAATATTCTGAATAATGTTAGTAATTGTAATGGTATATGCCGCATATCAAACCTATCAAGGGTGATTTCTGGGGGGTAGTTTATTTGAAACTTCAGGGTGATTAAGATCTTCATTTTCTAAAATTAAATATTTTCAAATCCTTACGTCTATCAACTTCAATCTGTCCGTCGATATATTCTTCAAATTGATCATTAATATCGCCATTACGTTCTACATATTCCTCAAATTGATCGTATGTATCAACATTATTTTCAATAATGTTTGAATTTTCCAACGAATCCATAATTAGTGAACATTCTAGGCAAACAAAAAAATTTAATGAGTATCAATGTCCTGCCTTTTATTTTAATTTTTTAATTGAAAAATTATGTAAAAAATACTTAAAGTAATTTCATTCGTTAAGCCCTTAAAAATCTAATTATATCAGGTAATAATAACCCTGATGAATATAAATTTAATATCCCTATTAAAAAGAATTTATAAAAACTTATAAAGCCGCATAATTCCGGTTGTAGATGCTCTATAAAACTCCGAGTTTTATAGAACATCTGCACCAGGATTTATGCGGCTTTATACGTTTTTATAAATTCTTTTTAATAGGGATGGTTTAAAAAATATTGTCTCAAAAAATCAGGTCATCAAAAATACTCCAAATATTTCCTTAATATAAGTATAACTAGAAAGTAAAAAATTTAAGAAACATCTTTGAATATTTAAAAAAAGAATTTCTTGTATTAAAAGAAGAATTAATTAAATGTTCAAACAAGTTTCTTAAATTATTATCTTTATACTTATTATTTATTTTAATGATATATTTATTGATTTAAAATATTTACATTTTTTTTAATTTAAATAAAGATTTTAATTTTAAAGAAAATGCGTAATCTATAAAAGAAGTTTGATAACCTTATCGTCTTTCTTTAGATTTTAAACTAAATGATATTTGCTATTAGTATTTAGTTCAAAATCTAAGGAAAGATGATAAGGTTATCATATTTATATTCCTTAGATTTTAAACTAAATGATATTTGCTATTAGTATTTAGTTCAAAATCTAAGGAAAGACGATAAGGTTATCATACTTATATTCCTTAGATTTTAAACTAAATGATATTTGCTATTAATATTTAGTTCAAAATCTAAGGAAAGACGATAAGGTTATCATACTTATATTTTATAGATTGCATATTTTCTTTAAAACTAAATTCTTTATTTAAATTAAAAAAAATGTAAATATTTTAAATCAATTAAATATATCATTAAAATAAATAATAAGTATAAAGATAATAATTTAAGAAACTTGTTTGAACAATTTAATTAATTCTTCTTTTTAATTTAGTATTTAGTTTAATTAATAATTAATACTTTAATACTTAAATAACAAGTTTTGTTAAATTTAAAAATATGTAAAGAAACTTACCATTCAGTATGACTGCTATACTACACTATTTAATAAATTTATTTTTTCCTTTATCCTTTAAAGAGTTACAGAGTTATTACCGCATGCAGCCATGTGCTCTAGTAGTTAGGCCTCTTGCATAAAAAGGAACAGCGAGGAATAGCGAAGAACACCGAGGATTACGAGTGTAGTCTGACTGTTATACTATACTCGTATTCTTCGGTATTCCTCGCTATTCCTTTTCGTGCAAGAGGCCTAAGGGCCTTCACACGTGTTTCATTCGAGAAAGCTCATCCCGGAAAATATTCTATCCCGGAAAGTCAAGCTCGGAAATTTTGCAATCCTGGAAACCGAAGCCCGGAAACCTTTATATCCCGGAAATAGACGATCCCGGAAACTGTACGATCCCGGAAATATACGATCCCGGAAACGTACGATCCCGGAACCTGTAGCCCGGAAACCCCTTAAATCCCGGAACCTTTATCCCGGAAACCTCTTAAATCCCGGAAAAAAATGATCCTGGAAACTACCATTACATATATATATAAATATAATAGTTTTTATGCTTATATTTGATTTAATACAAAGAAGAAAACAATTCAGAATGATTTAAATAAAATGAGCAGGCTTTGGAATGACTTCCATCATAGGATTGGCAAGTATGATTTCTCGCTGGCCAATAAAAATATCTCTAGTTTATTGGAAACACGTTCAATCAACGTAGCATTTTAATGGTAATTTTTAAACATAATATTAAAGAGGGA
>UCOM01004185.1:0-13513 GCA_900474385.1 Ormyrus pomaceus
GGTGGACAGCCCTGACTCTAGAGACGAAACGCCTGACTTGCTCCAGCCTCCTACAATACAAACTATTAACATGAATTTGTTAAATTGTATATAAATTCTGTACAATAATACAAGAAAAATTAATTGTATATAATTTGTATCATTATTATATAGAATCATTTTTGAATACAGCCCTTGTATACAACTTGTATTCAAGCTGTACAAAATTTTTTCACTTGGGAACTAGAAGCAGCATCAACAATGTTTTTTATTCATCCTTATTGAAATAAACGTGGCTGTCGATGGCATTCGATAAAGAAAGAGAAGTCATTTGTTAAATATTTTTAAATAAGCTTTAAAATATCGTCTAACAATGTAAAGCTAGAAAATTAAAATACATTCCACTATGACAAATCCCTAAGTAGTAATAGCTGAAATTAGTCGGACGCCTGCCTGATTAGCATCTAATCAAGTCTTCTTAAGTACTTCAAAAAATCATCTAAATAGCTCGAATCAATTTTCTTTCCGCTAACAAACGTATTAACCATTTTATAAGCATTTCACGCTTTGAAAAACGCAAATTAAAGAACAAAAATAAATAACTAATCCTAATCCATTCTGCCTGGCAACGCTTGCTACCCAAAGCCGCTCGTTTATTCAAACACCGTAACAATTCATTCCCGTTTCGAAAAAAAAGAAAAGAGAAAAAAAACCACCGGCTCGCGAAGCAACGACGACCCGTCCTTCCTCGGAGCATTCGATTTTCTCGTTGCGTCGCTCGAGACACGTCCGGATGAATTCCGCGACTGACGTCAGCGCGCGGCAGCGAAATTTTCTCCGCGCCACGCGAGCCGCCGCAATCGAGTCGAGGCGGCCAGGAGCATCACGTGTCCCGCCGGCTGAGCTCGTGATCAACGCCAAGAGAGAGAGAGAGAGAGAGAGAGAGAGAGATGATTCGCCTGCAAGTCCATTATACGCGCGTACATGTTTATATATATATCGGTAGCCTCTGGAAATTTTTGCGACTTCGCGAAAATAAGGAAGCTCTTGCGTAAGAGGATCTTTTAATTACCTTCGAGGTATTGAAATTTAATGGGTTATTGTTGGATTCGAAAGGATTACCTTTTAAGCGCGCGAAACCGAGGTGGTGGGAAGTGGAATTTATTTAAAGCGGAACGAAACCGGTTTTAACCCGATGAAAATATTGAATTAAGATATCGAAATGTTACAAATTCATATAAAGAATAATATGTATAATCTTATACATTCGTACAAACAAGGTTGAAATTAATTTAAAAACTTTTCAATCGATATCATGGTGTTTATTCTATTATTGCGCTTAATCGGAATGCAATGACTTTCTTGCGAGTCAATGACTCAAACTTCTAAGTTAACTCCTCGGTGAACGACCTTGATAAGGCAAACGTCAATTTTGGGAATTGCCGATTGCGATAAACCAAGACGTTTCGCCGTTATCAGTATTTTTGCAACGTGGATCAACTCCTTCAAATATGGCTTAGATTGGTTTTAATAAACCGATTAAACAAGTCTTTGCAGGCGTATACTTTGCTACCATTAAAGTTGCTTTAAATAAATGAGCCGACGCGTGGAGAAAAGCGAAAGAATTATTTTGAAATTGAGAAAATTAACAACATCTGTTCTGCATTTTTTTTTCTTCTTTTTTTTTTTAAATCAATATCTCGCTCGTTTTATTGATTCGGTGTCAAATGTCATCCTTTTAATCACCGCGCGCGTTTTAGCAAGCGAAAAAAATCCGAGAACTTACGGATTTATAAATAAATGCTCGATATCGCAGAAACGACACCTCGAAAACAAAATGCGGCCGTCGCTCGCGCCGCGCGAGGAGCTGAATTCGTTCAACGAGAAAAGAAAAAAAAGAAGCCGAGCGCAATTATTTTAATCGAGACGAGCGGTATATTATTCAAAGTGCCGATAGAAAAATATTATTTAATTTCAGCATTCCGCTATACGTTTTCCGTGAAAATATTTTCAGATCCGGAGCACCGGCCCCAAGTAAGTGTAAACAACATATCGCCGAGCCGTTCGTTCCAATAACTAAGCACACCTCGAAGAGCCTGGGCAGTCGAAAAGCTCTCGGCACTCGGGATGATCCCCGGCGCGCGTAAAAAGGCGCGTCATCCCGGGCTTTAACATCGGCGCGGGGCGCTTGACCGATAAACATCGAAAACACAGCGGAAAAACCTTATTACTCTCTCACTCCCGGGACTATCCGCGCCGATAAGATTAGGCGCTCGTGTGCAGCAGACGCCGCTGCTCTCTTGAAAGAAAGCGAGACGACGACGATCGACGATGGCCCTCCCTCGAGTCGTCGTCGTCGTCGTCGTCGTCGTCGTGTGTGCACGCACACGCCGCCCGGCACCGACGACGGTTCGTTTGCCTCCCCCTGCCGCCTTCGTGTATATACTTGCCGCGCGCGCGGCGAGTTCGTCGACCCCACGGCGTGAGAGAGCCGCGCGTATATGAGCGAGAGCAGCAGGCCGCCGAGAGAGAATTCGTAGATAAAAGTGCGGGAGCGCGAGCCTCCTATGCGACCCCCCCGTTTTTCCTGCCGCCGCCGCGCTTCGTTCGGTGCCGCCGCCGGGATACTGTTGTTGCTCGGGATTTCTAGGTGATCGTGCTAAAGCGTCGCGAGGCGCTGCTTCCTTTTCATTAGCGGAGTGCGGCGACGTTAAGCGCGTCTGGAGCGGGGGGGAATTAAATGATAGGCGCTCTCGAAAATCAAGGTTAATGGCTTCTTTTATTGCCCCCCGCTCTTATCGGCTGCATTAGAAATGGTAATAGACGGGTAATTCGACTGTGATGAAATTTTGTTAATTAATTGCAATTATTATTAGACGAGCAGGCCAACGAGTAATCCGTTAAAATAATTTCGTTCTGTAAGTAATTACTAATTGCATTAATGCGTGCAATACATGAAGTATTTTCGATCGAAACGAGTTTTTATTTATTGATTTTTCATAAACGTAGCGCTAATTTCAATTAATGCATTAAGCATTGCGTGCCTCTCTTATTTACGATTCGTCACTCAGAAACAACGCGTTCAAGATGGGATTTGCGAAAATGCACTTTTTTTCAGTCATTGGCCTCGAGACGAATCGTTTTTCTTTATTGCTTTAATAACATCGTAAAACAATAAGAGGACGGATGAATGGCAAGAGCCAACGCTCGCAACCTTCTAGACTCTTCAAAATCCGATTACCAGGCACGAGAGCCCGTCAAATTCACAAACAAGTCCTTAAGCCTTTATTCCTCTATTTTTTTTTCCCGCGCAAATTAATCGATACTCCGCGGAGGCTTTAAGGAAAGCCAATTAAGACGTTAAAGCTCGCTAAGGAAGCGTTAAAAAAAAGGCGGGGGGGGGGCAGCCCGCGGTAAGCGAGGCAGTTTTAGATAATGACGACAAAACTCGGCCGATAACGATCGACCCTTTTAAGAAGCCAAGGCTCGAAATCGTTCCACCTACGGTCCCCCCCTCCCGCCACGTGAAAGCCTCTTATCGCTTCGTGCGCGAATGCAGCACTGTTAGCGCACGGCAATAAAACGAATCTTGCGTCAAAAAAACTCGGCTAATTCCCGCGCAAGAATTTTTACGCCGCGCTCGTAAATAATTTTAATGTCTGATGGCTTTGTTGAATTTGTTTCCGCAACGAGGTGGCTGCTTCGCAGATTTACAAGCGTTGTAATACCGATTGCGCTCTCGTTTTCCGCGCGTGTCAAAGTCGAAATTAAGATTCGTAAAATTCGATTCGACGTTATAACGCGCGGAATTCGTTCGAGAATCGAACCGACGAAAAACATCTGAAACCGCGGCTGCACTGCGGAGGGCAATGCACTTTTCTTCGTTCCCTCTTTCGTTCCTTCTATCAATCGCCTTCCTCTCCCATCGCGGTTCGCAAAACTAGCGTAGATTTCTCCGGCGGTCCCTCTCCCACTCTCTTCCATCGCGTGCTGGCAAGCACGTCGCGAGCCACCGTAAATGAATTGAAACGCTCGTTGCGCGGAGCCTGGACGATTAAGAATTCGAGAGATTCGTCGAGAAAAACATGTTTGTTTTGAATTCAGCCGCTATTTTCCACCTTTTTATCCTCAATCCTTCACCGCCTCCGCCGTTATTTTAGAACCGCATCGAGAGGCGGCCGTCGGAAAATTCTGACGGATCCGCGTTAGCGATCAGCGATATCAATAGACACGATAAACGCTGCTACGTCCCGCGTCGCGCGTCGCGAAGAGCAAAATTCCAACGAAATTTTTCGCGGCGCAGACGAACGGAGAAGCGAAGAAACGACGAGGCGCGCGAGAGAGATAAAGCCGTTTGGATAAGGAAGTCGAGGCTGCCCCCTGTCATCGACCCCGACACATTATGTGGGGTTCGATCGGTTTTTTTTTGCGCGCGCGCGCGTTACTTTTCCCTATTTATGGAAAGGCGACACAATAATTCCGGCGATTTCGTAACTCGCGCCTGACTGCTGCGCCTCGATTCCGTCGCGGAGGAGGAGAGCCAATGGCGCGATTATTAATTAGTCATCCGACGGAGATACCCGCCTTAGTACGCAGTTTCTTCGGGAGATCCAATCGGTAGGAATACTTGCTAATAATACTGAAATGCTTGGTGCGTGAAATTTCCAAGAAATTTATTTTTCTGCAATTATCGTTTGAAAAAAATCGTATTTAAAAACTTTTTATACCTTTGAATACTCGATTATTTTTATCGATAAATAATAGTTTTCGCGCTTTCACAGCAGTAACGAGTTAAAGAAGTCGTAATCGTTAGAGGCCAATAAATTTTCATAATGAACGTCAGCCTCTGCGCGACAGCTAATAAAAAGTATAATGCGATCGTGATGCGCCTCCAAAGCGCACCTACGAGTTTTTTAGACGCAACTATACTCCTCTATTCCCGAGCCGCCTCTTCAGATAAAAGCCGCCGATATAAATTCAATCGAAGCGGAACTTATTAACATTAGAAATAATCAACATCCTCGTCGCAGTCGTTAAAACGCCGGCGATGCAGTAACTGTACTGGGAAGCTCACGAATACCCGAAGGTTTACTTTTCCATTCAAGGCCGATGCGCTCACAGCTAAAAATCTACTTCCAATTCAATAAATGTCATACCGCGAAAAATATATCTTTTATTGCCGCGAGCTAATCATTCTTTTCAGCCGTGAGAACGGCTTGCGCGGCTATCGTTTAATGACTTCGGGGAAACGGGTCATTTTTTTTTCTTTCTTTTTTTTTTGCCATTTTATGCGTGCGGATGAGGCTCGGTGGAATTTATTTTGGAGCACTTACTTGAAAATAGCCTTCGGATCGATAGCTGCCGACATTCGTAGAGGTATCTTTTGTTGTTCCAGTATAGATATGTTGTTGTCCTGCAATAGAAAATTACAAGGGTTTTAAGTCGTAAAAAGAACGTCGAGGACGATAAGGCCGCGTCAGCGCAATAATACCGAAACAAATCGTCAAATGTTTGCGTTATATACGAAATTCTTAAAATTTCGATAGCTTTATCGTTCGCGGAAAGAGCTTTCGAGCGCTTTGAACTCGACGAAAATTAATTGAACTTGTTTCGTAAATTGTTTCAACTAATCTGTTTTGCCCTGAAATGCCCTAAATTTTTACTTTTTCTCTCCAGTCTGCGATTCAAAAGAAGATCAATGAATCGTTTTGAAACTATTACTCTTATTGTATTTTTGTCTGAACTTTTCAAATCTGGTCTCAGGTAGATGCTATCTGGTCTCATTTGTTAAATATGGCGGTTTAACAAAAAGAAACGTGAATTTTTTAATTTTTTTTTTTACGTTATCTTGGCCTTATCCACCCTGAATTCAGCTGCAAGGTGTCCCAAAAGCACTTTGTACATTACCTTGGGTGGCGCATTCTATAATCTTTTACAACTGTTACAACACAATTAGTAAACGAAGGCTATTGGAGGAGCACATCCTTTTTATATCTTTATAGTAAAAACTGATACATTCGAGTTTTGTAATTTATTGTAAAGTTTTATTTTGCAAAATGGCACTTGGGGCAATTTAATTCAAACAATTTGTTAAACAAGTGCAATTAATTTGCGTCGAATTTGAGCGCTCAAAAGTGTGTTTCGGGAATGATAAAACTATTGAAATAGAAAAATATAATTTAAAAATGCTATTGTTTAAAATTGAAAGGGTTTCTTAAAAGGTTCCAAACATTGCTTTTCCTTATGGAAATCAAGTTCGGAAATCTACCTGAAACTTTCGAATAACATGGTTAAAAGTAACAATCAAGATTCCCTAAACGCCTGACTCATACTCAAGAACTCAAGAGATGAACAAAAGAAAAACTAAGTAAAAAAGAAAAAATGAAGCTAAGAAGCGAACGAAAAGAAAAGAAAAACAAAAGAAAAAAAAAAAACTTGAAAGAAGACGACTGACCTGAGAGTTTTTGGGTTTGGCGGAGAGATCGAGCGGCTGGTCTGCTCCCTGGTTCTCCTGGTGGTGGTGGGCGGCGGCGGCGGCGGCGGCCGCGGCTGCAGCCGCCGCTACGTGGGGCGCCTCCCTTGGCGGCAGACACCACTGCGGCAGCAGGGTCGGGTACGTGCCGCTAAGGGCGGCCGCCACCACCGAGGCCGCCATGGGATCCACCTGGACCGACATGGGCGACTCCGCCGAGCGGGAGCTGTTGCTGCTGTCGCTTTGCGGACTCTGCGGCAGAAGCAAAAGGCCGGGGGGGGCTGTGATTAGTTTTCTGGCGGCGCCGCGCGCTTTTCGGCAGCGGAGAGAGACTGGCAGCGGAGCTAATTAGAATTTATGCTAGCTGGAGGGTGATGATGCGTGTCCAGAGACGCGTGTGAGTGTTTGGCGAGAGAATGAAATTGTTTTGGCGACAGAGACTGCTGCTGCTGCTGCTGCTACTGTTGCTTTCAGAGATTCGAATGCTCTTTCGACTTTTCCTCATTATTTACAGTGGCTCGCTCTCGAGGGAGGCTGATTTTCTTTTTATTTCAGTCAAATTTTGGAAAAATCAGACGCTCTCGGGCAGCCGCCTTTTCGTATATACGCGAATCCTCGTCATGAAAATGGTTGAACGACTTAGCAAGAATCAAGTGAGCAAGAGTAAGAGCTCAGTTAGTAATCAAAATAGTAAGTCTGTTATTCGATCTCGCTTTTCTACTTAGTTTTTCATAATTCTCGCACAACTTCAGTTTATAAGTCAGGGTATATATATATAACCTCGAGTAAAGTACAACGGGGGTGGGGGTGGGAGGGAACTCACAAGAGGCGGCTGTTCGTCGTGCGGCAGCTTGCCATCGAGGCAAAAGTAGCACTTGTCCAGCGGCTTCCAGTCCTCCGGCGGCGGACTTGCACGTCTGCCCAGGGCGTAGGTAGGCGTGCAGAACAGGATCTCCTTCTTGGGTGGGGTCGAGGCGCTGCGCGACTCGTTGCCGCCGGCGCCGTTGTTGTTGTTGCTCAGCGGCGTCGAGGTCGGCCGACTGAGGCAACCGAGGCCACCCCCGGGACCGGGCGTCTCCTGCAGGTCTTCCTCCTTCTTCACCCTCAGCAGGCCCTGAGTCACCTGAATCCGCTCCAAGCCCGCTTCCTCTTTCACTTCCTGCAACGACAGACAATTTCGGGGATTAGCTCGTGTGCCCGGCGAGTTTTTGGTATTTGGTTCAGGCACGGTTAGCCTGAAGAGGTCAGGAGTAGACTGATAAACGTCGTTTTTAATGAATCCCTCAAGAATGATCTTTTATAACTCAACAAGATTTAGAACGGATTTGGACTATTATATATTTTTATATTAGAATATACATCTCAAATTTAGGACAGTTTTAACACGGGTACCATTTGAAAAAAAATTGCTTTAAAAATTTCAAGTCTATAAAAAAAATTCAAAACTTAATTACTGTCCAATAGTAACGCATAGAAAAGAATTATAATTGTTTAAATTAAAGAAATTATGATTTTCCCTGTTGATGCGTGCCCGACAAGTTTCCTTTATAAATTTAAATATTTTGAACATCGCCGCTCAACTTAAAAACCGTAATTCCTTCACATCTATCTAACGAATTGTTGTGAAATTGCAAACTCGAGAAAATTTATTAACTTCATTGCCAATTAACGTCAAATAATATCTCGGCAACCCCGTTTTAAAATCAGCGTCTAGGCTCTAAATCACAATTAAGGAAAGCGGGCCCCGAGCTTGGCCACGTGAGAAATGTGACTACAATCGAAATGAAGTTTATGTATCAATACATAAAAGATACAGGCGAACGTGGGAAATGCAAAAACATTGTCGACAGGCGTCTGTACCGATCCGGAATAAAAATAGATTTACCGCTCTCGCCTGTATGAGACTTCAAAGAAGTTTCGATTTTCGAGCACGGAGGTCCCGCGAGCTTGTCTCGTTCGGATCGTGTATCGCGACAGATAAAGGGATTGCTTAGAAGAATGAATTGCGAGGCCCCGACGAGAGGCCGAACTTTTATTTCGCTTTGGAATTCAATGCCTGAGTTATATGCTAAATGAATCCATATTTGGAAGAGAATAAGAATGTCAGATGGCCAATGCAAAAGAGCGCCGGTTTTGAATTGTAAATTAGATTTTCCTCGGTCGAATCGTGGATCGCGGCAGCTCTCGTTTGCTAAACACCCAAGTTTCGAAACGCGATTTCGCTCGTTTCTCCAGCTCCCCCCCTCCCCTCCCGCGACTAAATATAACTCGAGTCTTTTACGCAAGACCGCGGGGGTCATCGTCGTCGGAAGTCGTCTTTGCAACTCGCCTTGGTCCCTTCCGTGTCGTTGCTCTTGTCCTTGAGGTCGTTCCTGTCGTCCTCCCCGAGCGGACTCAGCCTTATCCTCTCGTCCCTGCGCTCCCTCTTGATCCTCTGGGCAGTGGCCTCCGGGTCTAGGTCGATCTCGGGCCTGGGCAGCAGCAGCAGCTCCTCGCTCGTCCTGCCGTCCTCGCACTGCTCGCCGTCCGGTGTGGCGGTGGCGCCGTTCTCGCTCGTCGCCGCGGCCCCGTTCTCCCGGGCGGCCTGCGGCTCGGCGAGCCGGCCGTTCTCCGGCCCGGCCGTGATCGCCGGTATTGTGTCGTCGGCGCGCCGGGGCGACTGGCCCCCCGGCGCGCAGTTCGGGACCCGCTGCTGCTGCTGCTGCTGGTGATTCGTTAGACTCGACTTCAGCGGCTGCTGGCTCGGCGTGTCCGCCGGTTTCACTTGTTGCACCTGCCAACCCAAGGACGTTCGCTTTAGCGGTTTGACAATTTCGTGCTCCGTTGCGATTTACCGAAGCTTTTTCAATTAAAGATTATTGTACCCTGGTATTAGGATTATAGATGACCAGGAGGAGTGTCACACCTTCGGATCACCGATTTAGATGAAACTTAGCAAATTGTTTTCTACTACCGAATAGTGATATAATAGTGTTTGATTTCATGAACTTTCACTCAACCGATACAATTAGCAGCATTATCATTGCTATATCATATGTATATCGGTATGTTAACAAAACATACTTTATCTCCTAAATAAAGCGCTATGAGATCAAACTAAAGGTGGTGCGTTTCATTATTCGGTATTAGAAAACAATTTCCTACAAGTTTCATCCAAAATCGGTGATTCGGAGGTGTGACATACTCTCCTGGTGAAATTTTTTTCAAAATTGGACATTTTTACTTTAGTGTTGCCCATCAAAAACTAAAAATTATTTCTGCCCTTTAGTGTTACCTAAATGAAATGTTTTTACAGTGGTTTTTTTGACTCATAAAATGGGCACATATTTCAATCACACTTTCTTATCGACATAATAAGTTTCTATTTCTTGGCATTTTTTATTTTTCTTCAAAAGCAGCTAAAATTTTTTCAGGATACTACCCAATTTTTTCAGAAGACATTGCTATCAGATTAAAGCTGCCCAAAAACTAGTTTTTTAGCCATTAAAAATTCTGTTATTTCTACCAGGGTACTTTTGGTAAATTTTAGTCTAAGGGTAATAATTTTAATAAATTCTATTAGCTAATCAGGAGTGCGTTCCCTTAAAAACACCGAAAAGTGATAGACATTGTACGCGATCGAGTTAGGGTTTGTCGAAGGCAAAACAGACCTGTGCCAGCTGCTGGAGTTGCAGTTGAAGTTGTTGCTGACTCGCCGCCGTGGACGTGCTGTCGGTGCTGCGAGGGCCGCTGTACAGGGTGTCCTGGTATTGCTTCCATCTCCTACGGCCCATCAACTCCTCCGCGACCCGCTCCAGACCTGCGACACCACCGCAACTACATTCAAACAATGATGGAGCGCTGTCGCCCAATCAGCCGATGGCACGCCATTAGCGCCGCGAGGCGATGGGTACTCATGCGGTTTATAACCTTTCTTTTCTTTTTCTTTTTTTTTCTGTCACAAGAGCAATTTTTCGCTTTTACCACCCTCCCTGACATGCCGTTGCACGAAGCGAGCAGCGCCTTTCAGATATGCGCGCTCGATCTTATTAAGAAAATTAGCGATCAAGGTCCGCGGCGCGCCGCATTCCGCGGGGATTAACGGCAGCTATGGGTGCAGCGAATTATTATTTTAACTGGGAATGGACAATTAAAAGCTAAATTACCGCTGATCGAAACGAAAGAAGGGTTTTAGAATGTAACAATTGCCGCGGCCCTGACCTGCCTTTCACAAACAATAAACGCCGCGGATAACATCGCCTGCGAGCACAATCGCACGTATATACATATATATACTTGTTGCAAAAAAAAGCTCGGCTCGCGGCTTTATTCCAAAAGCATCGATCCCGGCTAATCGACAAAATACATAATTCACCTCCGCGCCAATAAAATCATCAGCCGCCCCCCGACCGATATTTCCTTTTTCATGCCGCGCAAAACGAGCTTCATAGCCGAAAAAGCGCGCGTAAAAGCTGCAATGATACAGCCGCAATAAAGCAACGAAAGTCCCCCATTACCAGTGCACACCGCTGCCGCGCGGCACTCGTCGAAACGCCATATAATTGCCCGCCGCGGGCAAAAAGGCGCGCGGCGAAAAGCAGCCTTTTTTTTTTTTTATTTTAGATCGAATATTCGCCGCCTCGCTATCTAAACGGGAAGGGAGCACGCTTGATAGCTGCCATTTCTTTTTTTTTTAGTCGAGGTCGAACGGTCGGGGCCAGGCTTATCGTAGAGCTTGGCCAACCGTCTCTGACGCATCTCCGCCAGGTTTCTATAACTCCGGGCGGATAGTCGCGATAGGTGATAGCGGCCGGAGCGTTGAAAAAAAAAATGGAGGAGGTTTCGGGTGTGTATATCGAGGGGCCGATGATTTACAACGACGCCGCGGGAGAGAAATGGGGGATTTTGCGGGAGGAGATTTTTTAATTTTCCTCTCGGGAAGTCGGCGCTGATTCTCCCGATTTATCTTATCGGCGAAAACCGCGACTGAAAATTGCGGGTTTCTATTAAAATAGCGAAGCGCGCTGGTGCTCTTCCGCTTGAAAAGTGTAAAAATAAGTATTACAAAATCTAATTTGGAGGATATTCGAGTCAACGGGGAAAAAAGTACGGCTGCCAACGTCTCTATATCGACTCGGCAGTACTTTAATTTCGAAACGAATTCGTTCGCCTCGATAACTTCGAACTAAATCCTGCCCTCCGAACTCCCCGACAAGCAAAGAAACCTCCCTAACTACCACCCCCGAAATCCCCCAAAAGAAACGTCGCTCGGTTGAAAAGTTATACGAGCGAAAACGGCAGGGTGTATATGCAGGGTCGCGACGCCGCGCATAAAAACCGAGCCAATTGGCCTTTCTTCGTAAAACGCGAGTCGAGCCTCTCGCGTGCCGATCGCGAAAACACGAACCCACACACAGAGAGAGAGGCGACCGCATTAGCCGTGATTGACACACGCGACGCGGTCCCATCGACGCCGGCGGCGAGCTCGATTGTTTCAGGAATTTTTTTCAGATTTTTTTTCAATCAATAAAATATATCCCCGCTTTTCCGCTGACTCGATGACGAGCGCCGCCGCCGTCGCCGCCGCCGCCGCCGCCCCGGCATTTGTTTGTCGCGATCGCGGCGATGTTTAAGCGTTTTGTAACTGCACGGCTGGCTTTTATCGAGGTCTTATTCGTATAATTTTACGGTGTCCATAAATCAAGCTTCGATTTCTGGTGAATTAACGTGCATTTGTTTATAGTGCCGCGGTAACAAGTGAATCATGCCCAGTTTACTTATTTATTTGACTGCTTGATTTACGGCGTTTAAAAATAAGTTTACACTTATTTTTATTGATTCTTTTAATAATTGCGCGGCGATCGTTAAAAAAATATATCTTTCATACAGCTCGGAAGAGTTTTTACGGACAAACTTGGCTCGCGGGGTAAAAACGGTCGAAAAAGTTGATCAAAGCCCGCAAGAGAAGAACTTCGAGCAAAAAAAAAAAAGAGAAAAGAAAAAAAATTCAAATCCCAGTTACAGGTCATCAAATATGCAGCGTCCGGCACGCGACTTATAACAATTCCGCTCAGCGACGCTCTCGGCTCCCCGCGTCTAAATATCCGGGGCGCATAAGATTCGAACTTTCGCGAAGTCTCTTAAGTGCTCTCGAGCAGCCGGCCACGCACGAATATATATCCTTTTTTATATTCACCGAGTGGTTCGGCGCTACTATGGCAAAGCTCGGGAGGAAAGCGTGAGTTTTTCAGCGAGCTGGGCGGAATTGATTTTGTCGTCGACTGGTGCAGCGCCGCCGTCGTCGTCGGACAGTCGGGTCATTAGGGACACTGAAGTGCGGAGTGAGAGAGAGAGAGGGATGGAGAGCGGAATAAAGAGAACGTTTAGAGAGAGAGAGAGAGAGAGAGAGAGAGAGAGAAAGGGAGAGATTTAATCAGTATCGGATAATTGTCGGCGAGGAGCTGGAAAGTTTATTTGCCTCTTTACGGAAAGTCGAAATATTGCCCGCTCGAGTTTTCGGCTGTGGGATAAACTGAATTTAATAAAGCTTAAAGTCGGAGCGGGCGCTCGGGCGCGCTTGTAAAAAAGTGAATTTAACGAGAGTGTAAACGGTTTCAGTTTGTACGGTGTTTCACAAAGCAGACAGTTGACGTTCATTCGCGATTTTATTAAAAACATGCGAAATTTAATTTGGAAAAAGCAGTGTTCTGCAAATGAAATTCGCATTTTAATTTATATGTATATGATTTAAATGAAAATTTTTCGATTTATCATTTGAACAATGCGATATCGCACGGTCGGAACATCAAAGTTTTAAAACAAAAAGTATAAAATGCTCGATTGCTTTATCGAGCCATTAGTAGAATTTCAAAATATAACATTAAATTTAACCAACTCTTTCCGCAAACGGAAAAACGCCTCCCTTCGACCGGTCCTCGAACGTCCGCGCGCGTTCGCACGAAAAACCGCATAACAAACAGCACGTAATAATAAGGCGTTTTAGCGCGGGCAGAAAGAGACAAAGGGGAAGTGGTTGAGATAGAGAGCGTGAGGAGGGAGGGTAGGGTGGAGGGTGGGAGGGGG
>UCOM01004186.1:0-13533 GCA_900474385.1 Ormyrus pomaceus
TTGATAAGGCGGCCGGATGATCGGTGCATCGGGAGATCATATAACTCGGCCGGACGATCGGTGCATTGGGAGATCATATAACTCGCGCCGGCCGCCGCCGCTCGCAACAACGCTCCTTTAGTGCTCGCCCGCACTAAAAAGAAAATCTAGCGCCCCATTTAAATTCAAAAAGGCTGGCTACGCGACAAATTTTTTTTCTTGCTTAACTTTCAATTGACAATGTAAGTTAACTTTCTGGAGGACCTCTACGAGGTCTCCTATTATGTCCAATATTGCTAGCAGAACCATTAGATTCTATAATATTATTCAGATCAATGTAGCAAGCATTAGAATATCTAAAACTGATAAACTTTAAACAATACATCTAGAATCCAATAACAAAATCCAGCCATGCTTTCCAAATGGACTCATAGACACGACTATCCCATCAAAATAAAATACGACAAAATAATTAAATCAATAACACCCTCCATTCGCTCGACATCCATCCGCGAGTCTTTAATACCTAGTAAGCATAACTCACGCTTTAAACTGATTATTGTACCATTCGCCGGGAAAAGACCATAAACACTTTATCACCCCCGCGTAATTCAGTCCTTACCCGTCGGCCCTAAACCGTCGAGACGCCGATTTTCGTTCGCAATTCGCGAGGCAGTCCCGACGCCGAAAACTAACGAGCTTTCTCCGTGCGGAGCCGCCATTACGATGCGTCGCCAAATTAAATCCCTCGATAATGTCTCGCCTGGGCGAAGGAGCCCGAAACTTATCGGTCGATCGGCGTGGCCTTGGGGTACAGATTTATTCATAAAGATCGGAAGGACCGGGTGGTTTGATTGATTCGCTGCTTGCGTGCATCTCCGCCCGGTTGGAGCAGCTGGCTTTTAATGCTTGGAGGAGTTTTTTTTTAGGAGTTTGGGTTGCGTGTTGATTAAAGCTATGGTTAGCATAGATGCGTTGTACTTGTATAATTTGCAGTAGGCTGAGAAAACAATTTTAATTGGCAGATGAATATTGTTAAAAATTAGACAGCGCGGATTTTAATATGGAGAAATTAATATGTTTTAGGCATCAAGTTACTTTAAGTATGCTTAATTTAAAAAAATTAATTTAGTTCGTAAAATACAAGGTTTGGTCTTGGTGTACAATAAAAACTCTTTATTTTGATCAGACATACTTTAGTTTCTAGTAATAAATAATGAAATCATTTTTATTTAAAAGAAATAATTACTTTTATGTATTTTAATAGAAAAAAATCTTTCCAATTAAAGACCAATCAAATAACTTTTACAAAAGAATGACTATTCCTTTTTGTAAAAGTAGGAAAAAGATTCTCTCTCTCTCCTTTCACCAAGTTATTTTTCTTTTGCAGATGCAAAGTAAAAGAAAATTCTTTTACTATGAAAGAAAAATTTTATGTGGTAGTAAGAATAAGTTGAGGAAATTGCAGGACCTTTTAGAAAAGATTTATTTTTCCTCAATTGAATTTATTTAAATATTACTAATGGTTCTAAGAAAAAAACTTTTGAATTTCAAATTCGGCTCGTGGAGACTATTTGAAATAGGTATTTCATTCAAAATATCTTCCCAAAAGACGTTCTATTTTTCTTATCTCCATTCCATTGACGCACGACTACCTACATTTTTGAAAAAAGTTTCCTCGTCAAAAGATTTTTCCATCAACATTAATGAACCACGAAGTAATGACGTCAATCGACTAAATTTTGCAACTATTTTCCCAGCGACACGGAATTTTTCCATACAAAGTGCCGACCAAGTCTCGCTTTTCTTCTCCCCGATACAAAAAAAAAAGGCCAACGAACGCTGATTGAATTTTAACTTTTCACGGCGTCTCCGTTCATTAGCAGCGTCCTAAGCACCCTTCCCTTTTCCAACGATCTCCACGAAACGCTGATTATCATGCCGGAACTCGAGCGGCGAGTTTTAGGGTTATGCGGTCGCGCTGACGGTTATGAAAGCGCCGGATATTTTTAATTTTTATGATAATGCGCCGCGGTAAAAAAAATTCTTGATTACGCCTCGACACGAATCATTAAAAGCTCGACGGACGGAATTGAATGGGCTGCCGAAAGGGCACGTTAAAGTGCGCGTAAATTGGGTTGCTCTCGCTGCTAAAGAAGCCAAAATGTTGACGAGATGTTGTTTAAAATTCAGCCGGAAATGAATATTCAGCTCTCCGCTGCTTTCTGCGCCTGACGGAACTAAGAGTTGCACTACTTAGGTCGGACGGATAATAAAGTACCTACTGAATTTGCGCTGTTTTTGGGCATTATTTTTTTTTTAACAAGTTTGAGTAAATTTGCAGTTAGTTAACAAAATGTAAGATGTTTCTTTTTTGTTTGTGACTACTTTTAAAGGGCTAAGCATTTTTTAAAAAGAGAACAGTAAAAGTGCAAGACTTTTGCTCTTTTTTAAAAAGTATAATAATGTTTTTACTGTTCATGACATTGTGCAACATCGTTGTTCTTTTAGTTTCTAAAAAAAAATTTTGTAAAACTTTAACAATATTTAGAAATAAATAAAATGTAAACTTTTTTAAAATTTGTATACTGACTATAATTATTGCTTGATATTACATTAGACTCACAGTTATCAAGAAACGAAAATAATCTACGAAACATTCAATTTATCTTACGTTCATAATGAAAATAAATCATCAACGAAATATTTACGATTGAAAATTAGCCCTTATTATGCAACATGCTTACTTAAAAAATACTTCCTCTACGATTCAATTAATAAGCCAACAGATTACCCCGACTGTCCCTTAACGATCAAAAGCCGTGCTCAAGCAGGCATCTATCACGCATTTTATCAGATCGTTAATCTTCCGTCGGACCATAAAAGTCACACAATCAAGTCCGAAGGAACCAGCAAAACAAAAAACAACAAAAAAAAAAAAAAATCAAGCCGGCAAGTAGGCCAATACCGTCTATCTCGCCTCAAAATTCACTTCGGAAATAAATCCCCCCCCGTCCTGAAAAAAAGAAGGGGGCCGCCGCGCCGATCCATTACGGTTTCCATTTCGCTTCGTTAGCCTCGCTCTGCGTCGCCGCCGTCGATACGTCAACGTCGGCGATCGGAAACCGCTTCCGAGGAAAGCGACGCCGCGGCGTAAATACAATAAAGGGGCCGCAACCCCCCTCCTCCCTTCGTCTCTCTCTTGTTTTACAGATCACCGGCACGAGAGCGGAATAGCTGATGATCCGGCCCTCTTTAGAGGAGCTGCGCGTTAAGGAGATTCCCGGATTTCTTGTTTCGGGGGCTGGAATTTTTTCGGCTCGGGGAACTTTCGCTTTGGATCGTGGAGAAATGCCTGTTATTGAATCTGAGAATGGATAGGACGGAGATTCGTTCGGGTGATTTGAAGAGGAGAATTATGAAGAATAACTATATACTTGAGAACTCTTAATTTTGATCCGATTTGCGATGTATTTTTCGTATTGGTTCGTTTGATAAGGATGTGGTGGTTGACTAGAAGACTCGGTATATCGAATTCAAAATTAAAGTTAAAAAAATAGCGCGGAGAAAAGAAAATTATAATTTAAAATGTTTAGGTGTCGTAAAGATTATTAATCCAAGATTTCAAAGTCAGGTACATCTTAACGTCCTCCTTTAATTTTCGTAAAACACACGCCGTTGAGAAACTTCTTATTAAACGGCAAAAGTAATTAAAGGCGGTACAGCGAAGTCCATAAATTTTATAGTAATTAAAGTTTATTTTAATAAAAGCCCTCGACTCGACTATGTAAAACGGCGCGTATCAAGCAGTTCCGTTTATTAGAAATTTTTATTAAAAACCTGTATTTTCCCGCGAAGAAAATGCTAAAACGTGTCCCGGCGTAAAAGAAAAAAAAAGAAGAAAGGGAAGCAAGGCTCCCTCGAAAAATTCCCATCCCGCGCGGTAAGAAAAAAAAAATGTCGTAACTCAAAAATCCATAAAACACCGAGGAGACTAAAAACGCTCGGATATCTCTCCTTTTATTTGTCGGCCGTTCAGCGTCCACTAATATGCTCTCCACAAGAGCCGGGGATTATCCAAAAACAATTTCCCGCGGCCAAAAACCGGCGCTTAAACTTTTAAGACGCTCTCGCCGCCCCCTTTCTCTTTCGAGCGGACCATATCGCAAGGCGCACAGGGACGATTATGCGATTGCGAGAGCGGAGCATATGAGAAGTCGGTCGGCTTTACGAGCGCCCGGACTTTGGCCCCGGCCTCGTAAGTTTTTCGGTTTTACAGTTCTCGGGGACTCGGCCTCCCTTCGTCCGATTCATAAATTGTTTTATGCGCGAGGCTCGAAATCGTAAAGAATTTATCTGGGGTCGTTCCGGGGGCCGAGAGAGAGAGAGAGAGAGAGGGGCTCGCGTTATTTTTATCGACGGCCGATGGGCTTTGATTCGATCGCCGTACTCGAGGGGGTGCTTCGTTTTAATATACTTCGTACTTGTGGTGTCAGATGGAAATAAACATTTCGGCCGATCGAACGGCGATAGAATTTTCATATTTTTTTTGGAGGATTACGTGCTGCGGAGTCTCGCATACAAATGAACGAAGGGCTTTGGAAAAAAATTGGTTTCGTTCGTTTGAAAACTGTTTTCTAGATTCTATCTGTCGCGCTCCTCGTTTCTAAATCTTGACAATCGCGTAATTTACGACCGGAAATTTATGCAAAGCAAATCATAAACACATTGGGATTTTCTTGATTCTATTTCTAAAACTAAAATAAAAAGTAAAAAACAAAGTTTCCACGGCGGGCTTTAACTTCTAATATATATATTCACTCGGTAAACACTCTCTCAGCACCCTCCAAACTTCAATTCGATAGGGCAACCCGCCTCAAAATTTCGAAGGAAGCTGCATCCCGTAATAATGATCCCGGAGAAAAAATCGCGGCGAAAACTTTCCTCCTCCGCTATCTCCCCAACCGACCGAGAGACGCAAAACGACGAATATAAGTATAAAAGTCAAAAAGTTCGCGAGGCGCGCCGCGGCGCCAAATTAATTTGCAGAAAACGAATCGTTTCGGCGCGGGGCCTCGGCAAACATTAGAAACGTCGAAAAACTCGAAGATTAACCAAGCCGGCAGCGCGGACGTCGGGCGGGTAATTGAAAAGCCAACGACTCGCTCTCTCTCTCTCTCGCTTCGGTCGACGGGGGGAGAGAGGGCCGGAAAAACTAACGGAAACTTTAAGGAGCCTCGGCGCGCGCGCGGGAAATTTAAAATTTAAACGCGGAATTCCAGCGAGAGAGGGAGGCGAGCCTTACAAAAAAGGAAATCAATAATTGCACGGTTAATTTCGACGTAAAGACTCTCTCAGGCGGAGCCGCCGCCGCCGAGATTGAATATCTGATACAGCTAAGATTTCCATTATCTACGAAGGCTCGCTCGCTTGCTTGCGCGGATTAAAAAGGAGCCTCTATTATAAAATAGTTATTCCGGCCCGCCGCGGCTTTATTAAATTATCAACTCTGATAAGCTGCCGCCGACGCCGCTGTGTTTGTTCTTTATGAAATGCGTCGGCGCGGGCGCCGGAATGCGTTCCCGGCTCTCTCTCTCTCTCTCTCTCGGGGGTTATTATGTGCTCTCCTCTCCACCGGCGAACTTTGATGAAAGAATTTCAATCTTGCGCGAATTTTTGCGTGTCTTTTATGCTCGGCTAGATCAAAGCTTAAACTGTTAGTGCACGCAAGACTAGACTGTCAGTTTCGGAAGGAGGGGGGGACTTTGCGGGATGACAGGTTTTGCTACCCGACAAAGAGCCGCTCTTTTCTGAATCCCGGGAAAAACTGACGATCAAGCACTAATTTTCCTGCTGAATTTTCTTAATTAGACCGAAAGTTTCTTTGAATTTTAACAATAGAGTTGATCTACATTTTCATGAGCGCTCGAAACCGAGAGGAAGAATGGAAAATAAAAGGAATTTTTCTGCGGTTTTTATTTCAAAATAATTATTTTTCTTTTGAATTTTCATGGAAATTTTGAGGAATAATTAACTTTGATTTTTTTTTTTTTTTTCGTCGAATGGCGTGAAATTTGTTTCTCAATTTTATATGGAGATTCGGTTAAAGTGCAGGATCCTCTGTGGCAACTTGAATTAACTATTAATCTCCTTTTTCTCGTATATCCTATATGTAAATATATGCACGCATAAACTTCCGCGTGACTTTTACAACTGCTTTAAACGACTTTAATACGTCCTTTAAGTCACTATAAAAAATTTTCCTACTTCTCATTTTCTATCCGAATATATAAAAGACAAACGTAAAAATTTCGCATCCTATATACTCGAATAATTGATTTCTTTCAAAAAAAGCGTTGCCAAAAGCCAATTCTTAAAGCCAACTTAATTCCAATGAAACTCGAGACCTTCGAGCCCGATTAACGATTAAAACCTCCGCAGTTCCTCGCGGAAAACCCCGAGGAATCGAGGAAAAAAACGCAAGTTCGCCCCGGAGCCCGGAAAAATTCACGATCCCGCGGAGTGTGTCTCGGCGACGCTGCGCCGCGCTTTAACTTCGAAATAGCAGATTAATGGCCGTCGCGGGAGGCGCGAAAATCCCTTCATTTTCATGAATAAACGAGGCCGCGAAAAAGTGCTGCCTGCCTGGCTGCCTGGCTGCCTGGCGCGGGTCCGTGAAAACGTAATTAGAGCGCCGGGCGGAATTAATGGGCCCTCGGCGCTAACATACTCGGGATAATTAAGCCGCTGATAAATGCAGGAGAGAGGCCAGGTGGCAGCCGAAATTCGCGTCGAACTTCTTGACACAACAGAAAGTTCCGCGCAAAGTCGGCTTAGAGCCTCGCCTCTCTCTATCTCTCTCTCTCTCTCTCTCTCTCTCTCTCTCTCCGTCCCGCCGGTTTTCGAGTGCGCCTGCGGAATTCTTGCGACTGCCTCCGTAGCGTCTTCGTCGCGCGTCCCCGGAGCAGCTCTGCCTTGCGAGTTGGAAATCATAACAGAGCCCTTGAGTGCCTTAAGGCCGGGGATATGGCACTTGCTGCTTTTGTTTCTGATTTTCTCTTTTGTGATTTTCGGGTAATTGATAGCTTTTAAGTGGAATTCGGGGAAAATTTGGACTTGTAATTATAGAGGATGACGGAATCATTCAATTTATTTGGTCCTATAATTATTCTTCTCTAAAATCAACAGAAACTTCGACATGAAAGAGGTTTATTTTACTTTCTTTAGCAATTATTCACCCTTATACTATTTTTATCAAAACGAAAATATCCTTCCATGAAGACATCATTTAGTAATCACCGAACAGCCAAGCACACACTACTCGTCACCGAAATAATCGGTCGGTCAACGAACCAAAAACAAAAAAAGCGCCGAGTCAATAAAATCAATCGAGCCGTCGATATAATCCCAAGGAATTAGACCGCAGAAGAAAAAACAAAAAAAAAGTAAAACAGCCGGCAGCTTTCTTCCAAAATAAGCCCAAACAAGCCCCCGTTATACACCTCCATGCCTGTACCTCTCGGCCTTCGCTTAGGAGCGAAAGAGATTTCACGGGCCGATTCGAGGCCATTAATCATCATTTGCCGAAGTTCGCGGCGCGGCGATCGAACATCGTCCAGACATTAATCGCGAGATGGCCGGAGGGGGAGAAAAAAATATATATAAAATTATTCTTCCTTTCGGGGGGGCCGCGGTTATATCGTTGCCGAAAGTTTTGCGCGCCCCGACTAATAGCCGCCGCCGCTGGTATTCCTTTTTTTTTCGAATCTTTGGAATTTTCGCCGTGATTTATGGCGAGGAACTCTCGCGTGAGATGTGTTTCGATGCCGGGGAACGATGGAACTCTCGGCGGAGGTGTACGAGTATTTAATAATGGGAAGTATTCCGAGCCTGATTTATGCCCGGCTATTGATTTGCCCTTTGGATTATTTTAATCTGATTATGCGGTGAGGGTTTCGTAAATATGGATGTGGTGTTCTGAATGGCAGTGTTGTAAGAGTAGGTTGTTATAAGCGTCCGTAATCTGCCGGTGATTTAATGCTTTCTCTTTTCATGGAAATTGTTGTCAAACGCGGTAAAATGTTTCTCACTTGTTTGCATCGAGTTTATAGGAATTGGATGTTGAAATTGTTCATTAATAATAACTTTTAACACTACCTAATTATTAGCAAAACGAAATTCACGCTAATCATGTAGTTCATTGAGGTAAGCGAGTATACAATAAAACTTTATACGTACAAATATTTTGCGTGTGAACCATACGCACCTGCAATAATTTTCCCGAATAATAATTCCACTTACATCTCCAATAAATTATATTTATCAAGATAAACATTTACATTTAATACAGCTTCTATCAAGAACGAAAAAAAACAATTCCACGAGTCCGACATTTTTTTCTAAATTAAAAAAGAAATCTTATCTTATTAATAGTCTCTTCCGGAGCATTACGTTTACTAACAATAAAAAAAAGCGTTGCTTTACACGCATAAAGATAAAGCCGAGGCAAAGATGACGAACCTTGATTCGCGCAACGATCCCAATAAAAGTAAACCTAAAAAAAGAGAGAGAGAGAGCGAGAGAAAAGAAGGGCGAGGGCGGCCAGCCGGAGGATCGAGCGAGAGAAAGACAGACGGGCCTTGGGAGCGGAAAAATCAAAACGGCCAACTCAACGAAATAATCGTAAGATTAGAAGCCCAAGCGGCCGGAAAATGAAAAGGGCTGGAGGGAACAGTTTAGCGAAACGACGTCCCTTTAAATTTCACCCGGCAAAGCCCGCGAGCGGCTCTCTCTCCCCTCTCCCCACCACCTTCCCCTCTCCGAGAGGAGGAGAGAAACCGTAAACTTTCCCGCAAGGAAAGTTGATATTTCCTTGTTTCTTAACCCCGCCGCGCGCGCGACGGTTCGGGGGCGAGAAAGAGAGCTCGCGAAACTCGCTTTTATTTCGAGGTTAGGGTTGTAAGGCCGACGCTTACCTTATTTCCCCGACATCGTGTATCTTGCAAAGTAAATAAAGAAGGCTTTTCTCTCACTCTCTCTCTCTCTCTCTCTCTCTCGCCCCTTTCTCCGTCCGCGGCTCTCTATGCGCGTCGAACGAGAGAGGCGCGCCTGATAATCCGGGGAAATGCGAGATCCCCCCCGGGGAGCTTTGTTTCGTCGCTTTTTATCCGCGCCGCGAGCACCGAGCATCAGGCGGACGCGATAGTTTCGCGGAGGGCCGCTTTCCCTTTTTCATTTGGATAATAACAGGCGACGGATCTTTGAACGGCGACGGACGGCGAGAGTTATCTTTTTCTTGGGGGGAGGGGAAGCTACTCTTTCCGAGGTGGGATTTTTTAGCTTTTTATTAGAGCTCCGCATACCTGTCCTTTGCGTCTTTTCACCTAATACACTTTTTTTAGAACTGAATTTTTTAACGAAATTAGTTGCGGGAAAAGGAGGTATTACTCGTCGCGTAGCGCTTTAAGATCCGAAGAACCCTTTCTCGCCGTTACACTGACACGATTATCCGGTCTCATCAGGCGATATTACAGCACGCCCGAGCAGACATTACAGAGTTAGGCTAAAATCCGGCGAAAACTCAATCAAAACGCCTTAAACTAAATTCCCGTCCTCTCTCGCCCCCTCCCGCAACTCCTAATCCGAAATTCCTGCCAACTCGCTTAGCCGCGCGCGCGCGCGCGCTAACTTCTAATCCGAGCTGGCTGGCGTCATTTTTTTCCCCGCCGCCGCTCTCGCTCTCTCGCCGAAAGAAGACACGAGGCGGCCTCGTAAATAGACCCCGGAGGCTGACCACCGCCCCGCGCGGATCCATAATTCAGCCGGCCGAACGGAAGCCGCTTTATAATTCAGGGGGCCGAGTGGGTCGCCGGAGACGACGATGTTGCGGCGCTTGTTGCGTGCTGCTGCTGCTGCTGTCGGGATGCAGGCCAGGATGCGCTCGTAAAAATTTTAGGCCGCGGTCGGCTAAGGATATTTTCGTTGTTCGCCGTTTTTTTTTTTGGGCGGGGGAGTTTACCGTTGTGGAAATTGGGAGCGGTTTCGATCGCGGGTAAATGTACGGGAGGAGTCTGGTGGATTTTCGACTCGCTGCGGCGGTGTCCCTTGTAGTTATAATGTTTAGTAGATTTTAAAGGGAAGTTCTTGCTGGAAGTTGAGGGGAGAAACTTGAGGGAGCGCAGTGTAAAGGCGGTGTTGATGGAGGTTTTGCAGAGCGGTTTTGAATATCAAGTATTAGAGATGATGTACCAACTTTTGGTATTATGTTGATGATAAAAGATATAAGTTCTGATAATGTGATTTTAAATTAAAAACTGACGAGATATTCGTGAAATATAATGTTTCTGAAAGTGTTTGCTATACTTGATCTAGAATTTCGAACATTCATTTGCATTTGGATAAAAAAAGTTTCAGCAGATCAATCTAAATTACATAGTTAATTAATTATTAACGCTAAACATCGAAAGCTTTGAAAATTTTCGACGATTCTAGACTAATTGCAGAATTTTTACAACAAAAAACGATCCGCGAAATAATATGATCCATTAACGGATGAAACATATAGTACACGTAGCGCAAACTAAAGATTAAAAGTCATCAATTCGAAATTTTCATTTTCCCGAGAGCGGAACATTCAATGAGAACCCGATACCCGATCATTTTACGAAATTTCAACTAATTGCAAGGATGAACTCGCACTAATTGCGACTCTAAAAGCGAAAAAACACGAGTCATTGTTGAAGGCAACTCAATCTTTCGCATTTTACCGAACCACCGATGATTAACCGACGGTCCAGCTAGAAGAATTCTCCAAAAAAACCCGGAAAATCGGCCGAAATTCACCCTCCGCGCAGCTCGTTAATTTAACCCAGCTTTCCACCCAGCCCTAACAATATTTCCCTGTATGAAAAAAAAAAGAAACCTTTCCTCAAGATGCATTTGACTTCGCGGCAGCTCGACGAAAATCACTCGGACGTCCCCTCTCGATGTCCTCGAGCCGAGCGGAAGACAATGAATGCCCTCGCATGCGGTGGTCGAGGGGCGAGAGAGAGAGAGAGAGACTGAAAAAAAAGTGCCGGGAGAATAAAGGGGAGGGGAACAACGAACGTGTCGAGTACGGACGTCGACGACGACGCGCGCCGTCAATGGCTTTGTGTTTGCGTATATTGTTTAGCGCGGCCGGGTGGTGTAGTGGCCGCGCCGAAGAAGAGTCCGCGGGCGGAGAGTCGAAAAAGAAAAAGCGGCGCGTGCACAATGTGGCCGCAATTACATTTACAAAAGGCGCGCGCGGGTGTTTGCATCTCCGCGGTCGGTCCTCTCTCTCTCTCTCTCTCCTCTTGGCTCCGGAGGAAAAGTTCGATCTTCGGGGCGAGAGACTTGGGTGAAAGCTTTCCGGGGAGAGGAAGGCCAGCCCTTTGGAGCTCGAGTTGCGTGTTCGATTTGTTCTTCTAATTTCTTGAGTGCTTTTTAACATGCTTTTGGGTAGCTCCTTTAATTGCCGATGCTGCCTTCCCTTTTACGCGGAGTGGTGCGCTTCTATTTGTGTACCGTCGCAGACTACGCACCAGGCTGTGATCAAATATTTATGGTAAGCTCGCAGCTTTCGTCGGTAATTTAACTAGTGCTACTTTGCGTAAATCTCAAAAATTACTTTGAGCGCCGTTTGATGGGAGGATTTTAAGTTTAATTAACGTACAAATGATCTCAGAAATTAGATTTGATCCTTTAAGTCGATTGGCGTCTCTTATAGAAACACATTTTATATTGTGAATACATTACTCTTAAATTCGTTATTCATTTTTGGTCTCGTGACTACGAAAGAAGTCAATAAAGTTGAACAACTTTCCAACATTTTTTCGAGTAGTAGATTGTGAAATCTTTATGCAACAGATGTCGTTTGTTACAAACCAAGTGAGAAAAATAAATCGATCGACGACGTCTTTCGCAAACTTATTTATTCCAATTCGAGCGTTTAGAAAAAAAAAAAGAAGCGACTGCGACCCAGAAAATATTCCCGCATTTCCCGCGGAAAAAGGAATCATCGATCAGCGAGTAACGAGTTAAAGCATCGTCAAAATCAATTTCCCCCGGCGCATTTCTGCCGAGGCAAACACATCTTCCATCAGCCGACCCAAAATTCGAAATATTTTCCCGGGGTTAACCGCTCCACTTGCCAAAGCAATCCCGCAATCCCGGAAGCAAATGCGAGGCCTCTCCGCCGGGCTAAAATTCCGGCCGCATCTGCCGAGAGTCTCCCCGACCTCGTCGTCGGCGGCGACGTACAGCCCGGCAAATCGAAGATGAAGCGCGTAATAAAGTAGCGGCGCATCCCCCCGCCGACGGTTGTTGGTATGCATCGCGGAACGTCGCCGGGTTGCACACCGATCGACGTGATGTCGCGTAGGTTGGGAAGCGGCGGCGGCGGCAGCCACACCTAAGCCCTCGTATCCATCACCGGCGAACCGGGAGTGCCAGACGTTAGTCCCCCCGCCGGCAGCAGCCCGGCGATGTTAAATAGACCGGAGCCCCGAGTCGAGAGAGAGAGAGGCCGATTCTTGAGCATACAGAGGGGCCGCGGCGATTGTTTGAAATTCGTCCAAGGAGACGCGCGGCAGCCTTCCGCCAACTTTGGAGCATCTCCGCAAGGCGATCCGTTTCTGGGGATGCCGGCGGGGGGGAAGGTATTCGACGCTCGACAATCGCCGGGTTGGACTCCCGGGTCCTGTGATTTAGACTCCGGGCTTTACAATTCGATTGCGCGATATTTGAATCCGCGGGGGATCGGGTCGGCAAGGTGGACTTTGAAAAGTTATTAAATTAGCGGGATTATTTCGATCTTGGGTGAAATAAAGTTGAATAATTAACGCGTCGAGTATTTTTACCTATTTTTAAGGCAGTTTTCCATCATTTTGTACACGTTGACCGGTGAAAACATTACAATTAAGTTATAATCTCGAATGATTGATGGTAACAAGGCAGCGCATTGCGATGCTCGTTCGTTTATTTCTCGAATCACTGATGTAAAAGTTACAAGAGATAAAATTGAAGCGCAGCAATCAACAGCTCCGCGATGCGCGACCCTAAATTTTTTAATTTCCACCCCCCCGGTAATAATTTCCATCCGTATATATCAATAATAATCCTCCTCCCGGCGAATTACCCGAATAAACGTTATCGCCGTCGGCGCAATATCGCGAGGGGATCAAAAAATCATCCGACGCGTCCGTCGCGGAAATGAAAACGTCACCGCGCCCTCGCAAAAACTTGTTCCCCATTCCAAAGGGGGCAGATAACAAAACGCGCCGACGTCGCGAATTACCCCCCCGTAATCGAACGCGAATTACGTCGAAGGGACTGTACGCCGATATCCGGCATTACACCGGTCCTCCGGTCGATTCTCGCTTTGTGCCGGGGCGCAAAGTGACCGGCGGAGCGAAAGTATATAATTACAAAGCTCGAGAAGGGAGAGAGACGGAGGAGATTTTTCGCCGCTCGGGGGGGGCGCGCGCGACGTTAAGGGCTCATGCGCTAATTTTCCGGTGACTTGACGGGGGC
>UCOM01004187.1:0-13504 GCA_900474385.1 Ormyrus pomaceus
TAATACCAATAGATGGACTAGTTAACTAAATGGAGAGCGGCAGCTGTCCAGCTACTGGTAATACGCGACTTTCGCATAATTTTTGCAAATTTTCAATTTAAACAAATATTTCTAATACGTCTGGTATGTATTAACTGATAAATTGAAGTTTTTTCTATTCAATAATTGTGCACATTATTTTAAACAACAAATACTCATAAAAATCTGCTTAATACAAAATATAAAAATCCTTAAGTGTCCATCTACTGGTGCGATCACCCTATACATATTTAAATCACCGAATACATTCTTTCCTTTCTAGAAAGGCATAGCTTCCTAGATTTTTGTTAAATCGTCTGCCTGCGCACGGGCCAAGGCACGGGCCCAGGCCCCAGAGCGATTTTTAAGCAGCCAGTTGGCGTATACACACAGAGCGGAGGAGAACCGCCGGTAAGCGCTGCAGACCGGCACAGGGCTCAGAGAGCTCGCACAAAGAAAAAAGGAGAGACGCGCGCGCGCCCGCGTACCTACGTACGAAGGCGGGAAATGGAAGCCGAGATAAAGAGCGTACGAGGAAAAAAGGCTAAAGCGAGCGGGGAACCGGGAGAGCGAGGGAGAAAGGTGGAAGACGCCGAGGAGCGAGAGAAAGAGAGGGAGATGGAAGGCGCGTGGCCGAGCTAACGGCGGGCAGATGCGCGCGCGAGAGCAGCTGCTGTCCTCCTACAAGCGGTGCTCAATCATCCCCTTTCCCCTCCCGATTTCCCCGCGGCGGCGGCGGCGGCGACGGCGGCAGGCACGCGTCCGGCTACCTATGTAGCGCCGTATATATATATAAACGACGTGGCGGCGGGCACGCGACCATCACGCTTTTCCTCCTCTTTTCCTTTGGCTTTTATCCGATTCACGCTCGAACCGTTTATTCTTCGGGCGGCTTATTCTTTGTCGAACGAGCATCAACGAAAAATAAAAGGGCAAACGAATATCTCGTATATGGATTGAGCTTTTAGAAAACGATTGAGGACATTGCCGAAATTTCGGACGCGCGTCGCGGTAAAACATACCGCGTTCGAAAAGCTTTGTACAATAATAACCAAGCGCACGTGCTTCCCTTCGAGAAGGTTCTCAACGGGCCCTTTGCGACGTGGCAACGGGTATTATAATAGCCAGGGGTAAAAAGTGAATCGGCAAAGCGTTCGCGCGTTGACAGTGCAGGAGGAGGTGTGGACTACAGCCGAGGAGAGATCCTTGACGAGGCGTCCGTATACGTGACTGCTGCGGGGGCACGCGACTCCGGCGCGTCTGATTTCGAATCAGTTATTTGCCGAGCTGCCGACAAAAATCGGATGCACCTTGTGCTTTTCTTTTATCGCGCGCGCGGAATCGATGAAGACTTCGACGAGGGCTGCGATTTCTTTTAGTTTTTGTGATGCTTGTAGAAGTGGAAAGGTAAAAAAGGTTTACTCGTCCGGTTGAAAATTTCATGTATTTCAATAAAAAAACAAAAATACAGTTATTTTTATATGCAATATTTATTACATTTGATTTAATAAAGCAATTCGGATTTAGTAATGGATTTTAACGTATTTATTTTCGTTCAGCTTCCATTATTTTATTGTCAGTTCAAGAATCTTTTGAAACAAAAACAAAAATTTTATCACAGGCTGAAAGTAAACTTTTTTAAAACCTATATATATATATATTAATTGACATTCAATTTAAAACGAAACCTTCCCATCCCGAGCAGAAGCTTCAGTCTCGAAACAGGCTGCTGGAAATCGTCCCTTTTCCCGGCAAAATTGTCAATCAACCATCCACCAGTTAGCTCGCTCAAACGGCCGAGCGAGCACCGACAATCAGAAGCGGAAAGACGAAAATGCTGAGAAATCAGCGGAGCGAATGATAAGTTTCCCTCTCGTACCGGAGCACGCGCGCGCGCGCATCATCGAACCACGCACTATTAAAGCCCCAGCGTCTGTACCGTCGCACATATACGAGCGCGGCCGAGATTCGATCGGCCGCTGCCTCCTTTGTGGCGCGCTAATAAAATATCGCCCCCTCCCCCTGTTGCACTTCGCGCGCGCGGGTCGCGTCGGGATCTCCGCAGCTCGTCAACGAGGGGAGGAAGAAGGCAGGCTGACAGGCGTGAAAAGGAATCGCTCGATATGATATTTTGTACCGGCAACAAAGTAGCGGCCCGTCCATTGTGCGGGCACATATATGCGTAAACAATAAGTCGCTAGAACGAATCGAATCGGAGTAAATTGCGCTGCGCAGCTCGTCGTCCGCGGGATCGTAAGGGATTATGCATGTGGGGACGCGCGGTGCCTGTTTCGTTAATTTAATCGCCTTTTATTCGAGTGCTTCGGAACGGTGAATTATTGATGCGCGCTTTATCTATCTTGCGCGTGGAAAACCGAATGGGTCGTGTGATTTTTATAATAGGATCCTCATACCGAAATGTGTCAGTGAGAGAGCGGTATGTTTTAGGGCGTCGTAAAATCTAGGCGTCACCAATTACTTAGTTGAAATGGAATCAATTTTATAAGTAGACCATAATCCAATGAATACAGTTTTCCGCGGGTACCAGCCGTACTTCCCTAAATTAATTATATTTGCAAGTTATACTGTACTGTATTAAAACTCGAAACCGTTCATTATTCTTCCAAAAATAACTTGCGGATGACGGGTTGGTGCATACTGCCGGTGCAACTTTATCCAAACATCACTCCAATGAACTCTCTCTCTCTCTCTCGCTTACAAAAGCGCAAAGTAAAAAGCGAAAAACGAATTCACATTCCAGGTGCATTGTTTTGCCGCGGGGTGCGCGCGGGCCAGCAGGAACAAAGACAAATTTTCGAAACAGCGGAATACGCGAGCGCAATTAAAACCTCATATTCAGTCGTCACGTAAAAACGGCACATCAAAGAGGCACAAAGAACAAGAGAACCGTTAATGTGACTCGAGTCGTTAAAAACTTCTTCCTTCGAAGCATCGCCCAGATCGAAATCGTACGAGCAAAGCTCGCGGAAATCGCGCCGACCGTTGTGCGCAAGAGCCTTAATTGTAAGTACAAGAGCGTCTCCCTTTTTACTCACGCCGCGTCGGTGAGATTTCGAGGAGGGCAAAAGAAAAGACCAGTCGCTACCCGAGCTTTCTGTGCACCGGGGCCCGGCAGAGAGCGGCGGAAATCCAGGACAGCTGATAGAACTTTTGGCGGGCTTTTTACCCCGCGACGAGGCCTGCGTTACACAAAGAGAGAGAGAGCCCCCGGCCGAAGGAGAGGGACGGAATTTGGGGTAGCGGCGTGTTCTACGGACGTTGAAAAACAGATTTCTCGTGTGAATTGGCATAAATATTAATTCGCGAGCCCGAGGCGCTCGCAGAACAGGTCGGACTAGTGGTTAAAGTGGGTAGAGCCCCTTGTTGCAGAAAAATTTGCTTTTTGTGAGAATTTCTCGATTAGATCGTGTTGTGCAACTATTTGCTTGCATTTATTTCACGATGTCTTCTTTAAGAGCCTCGTGGGAATTAAATATTTTAGAAATTTAAACCTTTTAAATATCGATGTAGTTTTATTTTAAGTTATTGCGATCTCAGTTTGCGTGAAAAACTTGACAAAAGGTATTAGAAATTTAGACATTTTTCCCCCTTTTCAATTTTACGAGGCTTTTCCTACGTTTTTACTGTAAATATTAAAAAATCTGTATTTTAATAAATTTTAATCTTCGTTCTGTATTTCAATGAAAAATTTATATGAAAATCGTTACCTATTCAGAAGCCGCATATTCAAATAAATAAGAGATTTCTCAATGTCAAATTCGAATCTTATGAATATACAGACCTTATGTAAACTCTTGAAGAACAATCTCATTGGAATAAAATTTTACGTGCGATCCATCAGCCTAATCGCAAACTAGCCGTGCGCAGCGAAGGAGAATGTCCAGGCCCGTCGTGTGCAAAATCCAGCCAACCGTCCATCCCTGCCGATCTCGCCGAGGGTAAGATTCGAAAACAGGAGGGAGGTTTCTCTCTGGCACCGTTTTCGCCTTGCCCGCCACTTGCAAGTTAAGCCGTATCTATATATCATATACATACGTACGCACACACAAGTCCCTCCCTACCAAAGCGCATCAAGGAGCAAGTCAGCGGAGAGAGAGAGAGAGAGAGAGAGAGAGAGCGAGAGAGGGGCTCAAAAGCAATAAAGAGACGGGACACCTGGCCACAGGCAGCAGTTTGCCTTTGGACGCCCTGCAGGAAGGACGTGATCTCTCTCCTCTCTCAGCTCAGAATTTTTGCGACTCGTGCTCTCGAATACAGGCCAGGGCACCGGACGACGCTCTCGCGCACACGTAACAAAAGACGACGCTCGCAGCCCATGGCCGAAGGAAGAGGAGAGTGTTTTGTGCTTACGGGTCCTCAGCATTCGCCGGTTTCTTTTATGTAACAAAGTGGAACGCGAGCCGGGGCTATTCGTGCGTGCAGGCCAGAGACGCGCGCGAGAGAGCTCCCTCACAAAAGGACGAACGAGGAACGAAACTGCACGCGAGGAGAGATCGGCTCGCAAGGACGAACAGAGGAGAAAAGCCGCCCGAACTAGACGAGAGAAGCGTTCGAAAAATGTACGAGACTAGTGTTTACTGTTTACCCCGGAGAAGACATGACTGTTGCTTGTGTTTCCTTTGTCTGGACACTCGATTTGACATTGGTAAGCCAAACTGTTAATTTTGTTGATTAACGCATTAAGTTGAAGCTTTCTACTATTGCTATCTTCTTTATTTGATGGTTTTACTTATTTTGCATGCTTTTTATTAAAGATATTACCTCGAGATGCTCAGAAAACAAAGTGTTTGGAGTAGATCGTGAAGGTACTGACAGGAAACCTAAAAAGGACAGGCGTGGAATGTGTTAAAACGCTGTAGTTACATTGTATACATCCCTCGCCTACTTGTTAACTGGAATCTAAGCGTAGTTTGGGTACCTTTGCGGCCTAAGTTTTTTGTGTTGTACTTGTTTTTTTTTATTACGCTCAAAATACGCGAGCAATTTTACGTGTGATGAAATTAAAAATCTTGAAGTTACCTGCGTATTTGATTTTCTTGCGAGCGAAAAGCACTTGTTTTTTTGTTTTGAAAACCTGTCTCGATTACACGAGTGACATTGAGCGAGACAAAAGGTCAAAATTGTTTTGTTTATTAATTTTGAGAGAAAATATTTTTCGAATTTCCATTCCGATTGTTAAGAAATCGCTAAAGATCGACGCTCGATTATCAATGTTGTACAAAGGCGTTTACTAAATTGAGCCTGCGTGCTTTTTCTTCCAATGGACTTTGTACTATCTACTTTAGCAAACATCTGTCGTAAAGGTTATCTTAATTGCGGCTCGAGTTTTCCCACATGGAAACAGGCCAGTGCTTTTCGGCGAAACGAGCGCGCGGCGATCGATCGGCGAACAAATAAAAAAAAAAAAAAAAAACACGCATCGGCAACAAAGAATGCGTCCCGATGCCCGGGCTAATAACGTGATTAAGCCGCAGTTACGGATCATCCATCCGAGCCATCCCCCTCTCTAGGGGTGAGAAGGACCCAGAGAGAGTCTTATTCGCCGCATGCGTCACTTGCGCAGGAAGAAAGGGGGAGAGAGGGGGAGAAAAGAACGCGAGAAAGCGCGGGCTCGACGACGGCATGAGTAATCGGCGCGGAGCGGGGATAAAGGGAGCGCGTGGCGCTAGTCTTGCCGCAGTTTTCGGGCGCGTCTTTGCCCGCGAACATCGCGCGCGTCCAACGGCGGAGCGAACGACGCTTTTCTTTTTTTTTTTTTTTTTCTTTTCATCGAGTGCTTACTGCCTCTTGTTTTGATTTAGTGTACCGCGCGCGGGAGTTTTTTGCGAACGATTGTAAGAGCAGCGTCTAACAGCGTCAGGCTGAGCAATCTCGAGAGAGAGTCACTTAGCCTCCGAGAATTCGAAACTTGTAGCCAAGGGCCGTTGTTTTGCTTTTGTTTCGCGGTTTTCTTCGACGGAGGCGTAAATGATAGGTCCGCGTAGGCTACGCACACACTCGCGCATGATTTGCGATTCAGAGTATAGAGAGGGACAGAAGAGAAGAGCAACCGCTCGGCCGATTTAGAGGCTAACCCGCCCCAAGGCCATCGCCAAACTACAGAGAGACGGAGAGAGAGAACGAAGGATGGAAACCTATCTGCCGGGTCCTATTGGCCTCCTTTGTGCGCGATGTGCTCTCGCTTTTGGATATGCCGCCTGAGTGATTTTCTTCAAATATCGTGCTCGACGATCGAAAGTTAGATTTCAGCGAGATCAGTTACGCGTCCTGCAAGAGCGAGAGCGAGTTTTGTGTTGGTCTCGACTCGGGCTCGAATAAAGTCATCGGTTTATTTCTTAATTCAAGCATCTTTCTTCGTTCTTCGTGCCCTCATTCTTGTCTCGCTCGTTTCTTTTTTTTTTTTTTTTTTTTAATTTCTTTTTTTTCCCCTCTTCGAGCACCGTCACTTGCTTTCCGACTGGCTCGCCTCGTGGGCTTCCTTTTTTGTCTGGTGCTCCGGTTGCATCGCTGCTGCGCACGTGCTTTCGCTCTCGCAATTAGATATCCGCGAGCGTGTCTCTCGAGCTGCACTTCAACGTGCACACAGTACACGCAATCGTGAGAAAAGCCGATGGAGTCTCTCATCATGCGTGTTTACGGTCAATTCACATGGAAGAAGAAACTGAAGTAACAGGCGTGAACCGGAGAAGGAAGCTGATGACGAACGCCGACGAGCAGAAAGAGAGGATGCACGACGTTTGTTGCACTAAAGATAGGTCGAGATCGGTGGCAATGTTTCGATATAAAGCCTTCGCGCTGAATAATATTGCACTTGTCCCGGCCTATCGATATGCACGAGAACCATCGCACGAATATTGTCAAGGAGTTCACTCGGAAGAGGATGGGGTTTAGAAGAACGGGTGCTTGGGCAGGCGAGGACGAAGGCATTATTTGTGTATTCGACATCAAATTGCACTCGTCCCGGCCTGCCGAAGTCGCTCGATTATAAGCAACGATACCCCCCTCGCCAGTTCGCCTCTACGAGACGTTACTTGGACGCATGGCGTACGCAATGTCACGTAATAGACCATTCATCGCGGTGAAGCCGGCAACCACGTGTTCTCCGGGCGCTCTGTACATGATTGTAAGCTGACCGTAAACGAGACGGTCACGCGCGGAATGTATCTTTGTTGCTTTCTGCTTCGCGAATCGAAGTAAACTGCAATGTAAACTTGTATTTTTTAATTGTCTAGTTTAAAATCTACGATTTTTAATTACTACAATCCGATTATAATAAGTATTCTAGAAATAAGTCTTTTAATTTGCATGTAAAAAGTCTTTAATTAATAAATGACTAAATTAATGATTTATTTGTTTCAGAATAATTTTGGACTTTTAATTTATCGCAGAATGCATCGTCGGTAACCGTTTTGTGAAATAATTATACACAATACTGCTATTGTGCTGCTTCGTGCGATAAAAAAATCGTAATATAATATTGTAATGTTTTCAAGCTTGCAATTTGAGGAGTCTCCGTCTTCCTATCTTATCTTAAACTACTAATAACTAATGTAAAGAATTCAATCGTAACGGCCAAACAATGGAGAAAAGAATCTGCAGCCCGGGAATAAAAGTTCCCAAATCCTTCAGAAAAAAAGACATTAATATTTAATTAGCCGAAGAATGTGGGCAACGCATCCAAGGGGGTAACTTCCCAACCCTTTAAAAAAAAAAAAAAACTTGAATTTTCCGTCGAAGCCAACATTGTTATGCAAATAGCGCTGACAGTCTTTGACGGTCACCCCGTACATCGGAGCTCAACGAGATTTCCGGCGTCGTGGGAACGCTCGCTCTCGCTCGCTTTTGTTGCGCCCCATCGTCGGGCCCAAAAAAGAGATCGCTCTCGTTTATTTTTCTCTTTCGCTCCTCTCTTTTTTAGCCATCCTTCCTCCGTCCCGCTTCGGCAGTTGTGTGTGTGTGTGTGTGCTCTCTCTGTCTCTCTCTCTCTCTCTCGTACAAGGGGGGATAATGTCTGAAAAGGCTCTTGAAAGCCGAACTGATGTTTCGCGTTTTCTGGAAACTCGTTCCCTTTCTTCCGCGCGACGAGTCCTCTTTTCATGGACCTTTCTTTCAAATATTTTTAATGCGCCGTACTGCATGTCGAGGGCTGTATAATATCTCGAGCTCTCCGAGAGAAGAAATTAAGATTTCATTTCCCTTTGTGGAGTTTTCATTTTGATTTTTTCATTCTTTGACATTTTTCGAGTAGACCGCGCTTTGAAATGACTGAATGGTTACTGCTCTTAAAAGAGTAGTACGAATACAAGTCATTGTATTTTAAAAATCGATATCTCGCTGCAAGGATTTTTTTGGAAATGGTATATTTGATTTGATTTCACTGTTTTACTTTCAATTTTTTTATTTTTTATTTTTGCGATAAAACTACTCGCTTAATCAAATATCGAGTAGTTTTTTTTTAAATTCAGTACTTGTGAAAGAATAAAATAAACTTTTCGACAATTTTTTCATACAATTGTCGATTAACAGAAAATAAAAAAAAGTGGAGATTCAGATGGAAAATATTTCGCTCTATTAGTTTGGAAATAGGAAAAGATTGACTTTTATAGTTCATAAAAATAATGTTTTTACATAATTTCTATACCTGTAGTCGATGCCCGAAAAACTGATTGAATTTCAAAGAATCCGACTAGGGCGAACCTCTATCTGAAAATGCATGCCTGATCAAGTTTCTCTTCAACGACAGATTTCAAATATCCAAACGGGCTTTCGAAGGCGTGGAGCTGAAAAGCCGCGCTTTTCATCGCACGACGTATAAACGTGATGTGTGCGCGCGTAACCCAGAGGCGGCGAAAACAGGCTCGGACTCGACCTAGAAACCCGTTGGGAGTCGTTCGGCTTTTTTATTCAATCGCGATTACGCATCCTTACATAATCCCACGCTCTCGCGATCCTCCTCTTTTTTTTGCGCGCGCGCGCCGAGAGAGAGAGAGCCAGCCCCTCTTCTTCCCGAGCATTCGGCCAGTAGTCCAGCACGTATTCGTGATCGCGACATCGGAGAAATAATTCCAGAGCCGGAGACAAGGTAGCGCGCGACGGAAATTCTCCAACAAAGAGAGACCGAGAGACAGAGATATGGGGTGAGCCCATAAAAGTCCCACGTTTTTCCTGCTCGCGCGAGTGCAACAAAGAAAATATGCCGCTCCTTTTCCCCCTTCGGCGAGTGTACGGGGAAAGGGGGTCGATCCGATCCGAGCTCTCCTACTTTTTTTTTTTTTTGTTTGTTCTCTCCCCGCGCAGTGGCTCTCTGCCCCTTGGAGAGAGCGAGGCTCGAAAAACGGTTAGCCGGCACGTGGGGTGCGAGAGAGAAGGCCGATATACGCGTACACCCCTGGGGTGGCTCTCGGCTCCGTGTGTGCGCGCTCTTTGTGCCGCGGGGGAAAATCCCTTTATTCGAACGCGCGCGCGTACGGCGCGGCCCCGATTAGGGCTCGGAGGCCGGCGAGCGGCTCGATTTTCGTTGTTGCACAACGGCCCGCGCGCGTGTGAGTGAATCGCGGGGAGGGGAGGCGGTGCGCGTCGCCCTTATAGCCAAAATTTGCAGGTCTCTGTGTCCCTTTGTCTCGCCCTTGGCTCTCCCGGAGCTCGTTACGGCTAACTGGGTCAAGCGGTGACGTTGCCAATTTTATTGCTCTTAGATTCAATCGATGCTTAGCTTTAAGATTATTGTTTAATGAAGATTAATTGGGAGTAGGGTGAGTACTGTGCTCCGATGTAAGCAGACGACATGAGTCAATTGCGGTGGGTTTTGCATTAACTAAATGGAGAATGTTTGCACCTCATTTATGAGTTGCCAGAGATGCTAGACTGAGCTTTATTGTTTCTCCTATTGGCTAAAAGACTTCGAAGATTCTTTGTTTTATGAATAAAGGGTAATAAAGATATTAGTAATTAAAGGAAGCCCACTAACTGGCAAACTTACCCTATGTGTAACAAATGTTTTATTTGTCTTCATCTTGTTTATTGAATTTTGGTAAATTATTAACTCATATCGTTCAGTTTTTGGAAAATGTGAGATGCTGACGTTACAGTTTCACAATTTTATTTTTATAGTATTTTTCTTTTTATTTGTCGAAGAGCATCATAAAGCGGTAATTTCATAAATTCTTCACCCTCTTATTGTTACAAAGCATCCTAGCTTCAAATCTTTTTTGACTGTCGTTCATTGAATTTAATATAAGAACCAAAGTTGCAATCATGAGAAAATTTCTACAATTTAAAAAGTACTGTTTCAATCGTATCCCTGAATATGACGAAGAAAAGTTAAACAATTAAATTATTTCCACCAAAATAGTAGTAAGAGAAAAATTTATTTAAAATCAGCGACAGAATCGTGATTCCCACCTTCAAAAATCGGAAACAAAACTCCTGAACTAAGGCAGTGTAACAAGACGAGCACGGAGAAGAAACGCTTTTTATTGGCAGGCCGTTATAACGGCACGGTCCCTTTGCAACTATTTTAATCTCCCCAAGACGGGAGCCGCGTAACGCGTCGAAGGGCGAGAAGAAGTGTACTTGATCTCGATCGCAGGAATCCTAGAGGGACGGAAGAAAGGACGAGGCTTGATAACAAAAAAAAAAAAAAAAGTAAGGCGCTACTCGGCACGGTGAAAAATAAATCCTGTTTTCTTCCATTCATCCGCCGAAGAGTCCCACGGTTCCGCTGCACCGAGCGTGCACCTGGGGCCCTTCGCGCTCGTCGATAAGGGCCCCGCGCGTGCTTTATTTTTCCTCGTTTCCTTTTTCAAAGCTTTTTTTCTCTCTCGCCGAGGGGCGGATCGCGCTCTCGTTTCACTTTAGCGGCGAGCGCGGAAGGAGTCGGCGCCGATCGATATTTTGCTCCCGTTCGTTCTGATGGTGCACGCAGTATACAACGAGACGCGCTTTGTTTTTCGGGCTTTCCCAGAGGTAATCAGCATTTAAATGGCGCTCTCGTTATTGGCTGGGGGAGAGTACGCGAACTTTTCTCACATTCGAAGGCAATTCATTTCTTTTGTTTTGAATATAATTTCAGATTTACGAGTATCGGCCAGGAGGTTTTTTTTTTTAAGGTCAGCTTTGGTGAATCACACGACTGGGTACTTATGTTGTTTCAGTTCTTCGTCCTGCAAAGATGATTCACGGGGAAGAAAACGTCGGTGGAGCAAACAATCGTTCGATGCTGAAAAATCTCATTTATAATAGCGTACTATAAATTGGATGAGTCATGTATATGTATAGCAATTTATCAAATGTCAGAACTGAAATGTTTAATTCTATATATGTACTATACAGAAACGTAATGTAAATCTGTGCACGCTTGTTACACGAAAATCATATGATTTAGATTACTAATAAAATTGAATATAGATTGTTAAATTTAGTATTGTAATATCGATTGATTACGACGGTTTTTTATTAAGCAATTTAAACTTTTTATTAATAGATTGATAAATTTTGTTTATATATACTTTTAATAAAGACTTTAACACTTCAATATTGTATAAAACTTTGCATCATCATATACCTACTAGTCTATTAAAATGCTTGCTTTAGTAAATAAATATAAATATGAAACATATTTTCCTTCCTAATAGAATCTTGAATGAATTCTATTATGTTCGACTTCAGGCAACATTTCTATTGAAGAAACGGAAGCGAACGAGGTATAGAATATTTTCCCTCTTTTTTTTTTCTTTTTCTATGGTGACTTCTTTACAAATTTCATTGAATGTCTTTATACGTGCAAGCGGAGACTTCACTTGTTACGTTTCACTGCATAAAGCAGATTGCGGAAGAGTCGCAGTAAAATAACGAATGCAAAAATCGTTCCAAATGATCCTTTTATATTTTTCTTGTCAATTCTGAGCTTGCATCGTGAAACGATCGCGTCCGAAGTTACAATAAAAACTGATCTCACAGCAGTGGAAGCTGGTAAATTATATTCGCAGGCCGTTACAAGAGCCGCGCGCGAAACCAGAAGAGGGCATGGAAAAAAAAAACTCTGAAAGAGTACGTCGAGGCGTATAAATACGCGTCCACGCATTCATATGCTAAACAATATAAAATTCGCTGAAAGAAACGATTCCCTATCTTATAAAACGGGCCGGATCACACAAGCAGACGCCGCAGCTGTTTGCCCTGCCTCTCGCAGGCCCTACGAAACCTCCGCCCGGTATGTACACCTCTCCCTTTCAAATTAAAATCTCGCCGCGTATATACCTTACGGGAGAACTAGACGCGGAGGCGGGATCCTCGGGAGGAGCAGGGCGACCCTGAACTCGCCTCGCGCGGGATGTGCGCACACCTTTCTGACTCGATTTCGAGGTTGCGCTACCGGCTCGCTCCCCGTCTATATCATTCTTCAATTCATCCGCGTTTCTTCCCTTCGCCTCGGAAGCTGGATGCGACGTATAGGGTGAGAGCGAATCGAGGCCGACGGACGGATTAAGCGATTTCGGGGCAGTTTTTGCTGGAGTGGAGCGGAACTGGTTCTTTTGTATGGAGAGCTGCACTTTGCTCGTGAATGTGATTTGAATTTATTTATTTTAATAGGAGAAAAAGGGTTAGACCTTCCGGTTATTGGCTTCCATTGTTGAACGTAGCATATATTATTAATTTTCGAAAATTGAATTTATTTTTTTATGACTTATTGTATAATAATAAAATAAAAAGTGAAATAATTGGTATATGTCACCATTATATTATTATAGTGATAAAAATTTTAATTAAATATGTTTTGCAATCGCAGAGCTATATGGCCATTACGTAATTACTTGTCAGAAAAATTTAAATATTTAGGTAAGAAACTTTCAGAAACGTTTAATTATATGGTTACAGTAGAATAAGAAAAAAATGTTCCGTTATGTCATAATTGCATCGTGTTCGATCTATATTTGATCCTGAAGATTTTAATCGGAAGGTGCGCCCATCATTTTGAACTCGGCTTGATTTAGCGCACACTCATTGTATACGGAAATGGAGCGCGTCTGTGCGCTTATTTTGCATTGAAATTCGTTTTAGGCTAAATTTAAATGTACATGAAATATGATGTAATAATACGTAACATCGAGGCAGTTTCCGTTTTTTTCTATATAGGTATTCCCAGAACGCATCTATCGTTATTATTTTGGAAAATAATAACAAGTTTGAAAGTTTGTACACGGAGAGAATTTTCGCTTAAAAATTACCCAGTAAAATGGGCTAATCGCAGGACAATGCGATTTTCTGGATAATATTTAGCCCCTTTTAGAATAATATTTACTCTAATTGAGGAAGTTTTACTCTAATTTCGAGTAAATTGTTTCTTGTACAATATTTATACAGACATATGTGTCAATTTTAATCGAAATATTATTATATTGTAGCAGAAAACTGTGTATATTTTACTCGAACTGTCTAAATTTTACTCGAAAAGTGTCTAAATTGT
>UCOM01004188.1:0-13546 GCA_900474385.1 Ormyrus pomaceus
AAAAAAATAAACCTAAAAGTCACTAAAAAAAATCTCCAAAAAACTTAAAAAAAAAAAAAACAGCAAACTTTCCACCGCGCAGCGAGAGAAAATTTCGTGAGTCAAGGCCAAGTTTTGAAAGGGCGAAAAGGCGGCCGTCGCCTTACTCGGGCGCAGTGGTGCACAATGGCACTCGGCGGTGCAGCGGCAGCCCCCGAGGGTGCGGAGTGTATAATTTTTAAATGTCACCCTATTCGCCGCGCGCCGCGATTCTACGAGCCCGAGAAGAAAGTTTTCGAGAGAGCGCGGGCTTTTATTAAAATCTAACGCCTCGTTTCGCGGCGAGCGAAGTTATGTGAAAACGGGCCGTTTAAACGGAATATGCATATTCCGCGCGACTGTAACGTCGCGTAATTAACGGATGAATATTCCCGGGGACGCGACGACTCTCTCGAAGGCGGGCCCCGTTGAGATTCGGCGTCGTCGCGTCGCGCGCGGTTTCGAGTTTCTCCGCGCGAAGGCGGTGTCAGTTTTTAATAATGCAGGCGCGCGAAATACGCTAGTCGACGAAATTTAATTTCGCCAAGGCGGTGGAAGTTTCGACGGTTTTTAAGTTCTTAATCAATTTTTTAAGGAAAATTATTTTCAAGTTATTTTGTTGTTGTAAAAGGAGTGTTTAAACTATATATAACTTACATTTTCATAGAAAAATACTATAAATAATATTATTACTTTAATCAGCAATGAAACCTTGAGTTACTTTAATTAAGTGCAGGTACTAGTTACTACCACATATAGACTTTTGTAAATAATTAACTTCAATCAGGGTTAAAATAAACAATCCAATTCCTCGAATCACCCAAGAACTTAGAACTCACAGTGCGCAAAACGAAATCTAAAATTGCCAATATTTCACATCTCCGTCAACTATTTCTGCCGTCTCCCGCTACGAAGCGAGAAATTTCCGCGATCAATCTATCCCGTGCAGCTCTCGAAAGACACACCGTTCGCGCGGGGCAGTGGGTGCACTCGCAGCGATCGCGAGTGAAAGTGCCATCAAGCCGATCCCCGCGCGCCTCCCACGCGGAGAGAGGCCCCGGGGCCCGAGGTATATATATACTGAATTAATTAGCGGCACGCAGGATCGATCGCCCGATCGATATATCTCACCGAGCTGCGCTGGAGACCAGGCTTAGGTACGTTTTTCGAGTTTGAAGAACGAGTGCGCGGAGTGCTGAATCTCTTTATTTTTTTTAATTGTTTTTTTTTTTTAGCTGGAGAGTTTTTTTGATGGGCTGGAGGGTTGGGAAGGAGAAAGTTCGGTTTTGAAAATCATTGTGAATGCGAGCGAGTGTATGATATGAGGTTTTTTAATTACTGTTTGACAGCTAAATGATAATGTGTATTCGGAATTAAAATGATAAAATGAAAATTAAAGTATTTATATACAGACGATTTTGAATTCATAAGTCTGATGCTCATTTTTAATGAACAAGACAACGAGAAATTCTCCTGCAAATCCAACGAATTTTAATGGCGGAGCTTAATCAAAAAGTAGGAATGAAGAAGTCGGCGAAATTATCTCACTTCTTAAATTAGCTTTTCCAGTAGTAAAACGCTACTAATGCTCTTAACTCATACCTACTCGCAACTTTTTAGGCTTCCTTTACATGTTTCCCGCGATAAAAGGTTAAGTGTTGCCTCTCTTAATACCGAGTCTTCTTGCGTGCGCATTAAAATGCACTTTTGCCTTGTGATTATTGTAACAGTAATTTTAATTGTACACCCTCTTGAGACCGAATTAAATTTAGCTGATGTAAGTTGTTCCTTGGTATTTTTTAAACTAAAAAAAGTGATATTTTAGTTTCTTAATTTTGGTGCATAAAAGAAAAGTTTAAATTATATGCAATTGTTATAATATAATAAGTATAGATTTGAAGTGATTTTTTCATTTTTTCTAGTTATTTCTAGGAAAGACCTGAAAAAAATATCAAATATCTAAAATCCAAAAATGTCACTGTCCATATAGCTATAATAACTTTCCAGCTAAAGTTCCAGGAAACTTTTGCGATTGAGCTCCGTCGAAGGCCCGAAGGTAAATCGCTTAAAAATCAGGCGCCATCAATAACCCATCAAGCTCCCCGGAACAACCGTCCCGCCGCTGACAAAAAAGCATTGGCGCTCGGTGAACCGCGATGATCCCTATAAGCTGAAATCCGCGTTATCTACCTCCGCGCAACGTAAGAAGAGGCCGCCCAGCTCGGCAAAAAGCCACCGGTAAAATAGATTAATTGGAAAGATATAAGGTTATACGGCGCGCGCGGATTAAAATTTCTTTGCGCGGCCCGATATTTATGGCGCCTCCGAATGCCGGGATTTTTCTTCCGAGAATTATGCACCGCGGCGCAAAAAAGTTTCCGTGCGTGAGTGTACGCCGCCGCCGCCGCAGCCGCCGGACGATTAATCACCGAGTAATGACCCTTTCAATTAGAGGCGCCCCGAGAGCTTTTTCGCCGAAGGGCTGCTTTTCGCGGGAACGCGAGGACAGTTTTTACGAGGGATTTATGCTCCTCGTCGGTCCGCCGGTGACGAAATAATAAAGTCCCAGGCTGTTTTATCGGGATATTGGTCCGTTGCGCTTGGAAGTAGACTGGGAATAAGTAATAACGTGACAAAAATATTCTTTAGTTTAATATAAATACCATTAATTCGGCTTAAAAGTAATTTTATCACGAATTATAAGTTAATTTTGCTTTACTTACATGTGCTTCATTTCAATTGTACCGACAAATAATAACGCAGGTGCAGAGGTATGTTCTCGATGAAAAATTCAATCCCCCCCCGAACGCAAAAACCGAGCGCGGAAAAGTCATTTGAAGAGCGCATTTTCGAACATCATTCTCATACATAATAAACCACTGCCAGAACATTATTCGAAATCTGCAACGAGGGGATTGAATATTTCAGAGTCTCGGGCAGCGTTAAAAATTCAATCGGCAAGTTAAAAGCAAATAGTTCGCGCGCGATTACTTCCAAAAATAAAATTGTCCGCCTCGAAAATCGTAAAATCCCAGCTCGCGTACTGAAAGATTGATGTCAAACAGGATTTGGCGCGGAAGCTCTGCCGGAGATAAACCGTACGCAAAATTCCGACTCGGACCCCCATACGGAAAAACTCGGTAAAAATGAACGAGTGAAATTCGTCCATGTACACTTATTCTACATTAAAAATCTTTCACTGGAAGACTTGTAACGTAGAATAAGTGTATATAACACTTATTCATTTTTGGAGATAAAGGTCGCGGAAAAGTTGAAAGCCCATCGATCCCACCACCCGGGAATCTTATTAGTGCATCCTTTCGGGGATGCATACGAGGATTTAGCGCGAGTCTTAATTAGATCGCGTGAAATTTATGCGCCATATGAATTCAATTAAATTGATACCCCCGGAGGTTTGATTATTTAGCGTTTGTTCGTTTGCCGAGCTTCGTAATTCGAAACTCGTTGCGGATCCGCGATGAAAGTGCGAAGCTTTGCTCTTATTGGCGATTTGCCGTATTGGGATTAACTTTTTGATGTTTTCGAACAGCGAATTCGAGAGAATTTCCGAATAACGCTTGAAAAAAAAAAGGGGGACTACGATAAATCTTTCTCTGTTTATGCGATTGAACGCTAATTGGGCTGAAAAAGCATTTGCGAATGAATTGTAAATTTCGATTGAAATTTATTTTCGTTTTGAGAGCCTTCAAATGCGCTCTACTTTTTCGTTGCAAGTTTTTACTTCGGATTAAATATATTGTAATTTCGATGAAGGATGCAAATTTTGGGAATTCTGCAAATTTTAAAATATTTCAATTTTATTGGTTCTTTAATGTATGCTACACGATTAAGGCAGTAAAATTTTAATTAAACAGAGGAAATGCGAGTAGGATGGTTCGAAAAATTCATCAAGAAATTTAATTAAACCCTTTGTAGTTTAACAAAATCTTGAACGGCCAACTAAACTCTCACGAAGCGCGTCGAATCAGAATATTACAAAGGGATAAAGGTACCCCTATCTCCGAAATTCTCTATATAGTAAATTCCGTTTACAAAAAGGGACAATTTTTTAAGAAAACATTGATAATACTGGAAAGTATACTAAATGTCTTGCATAATTGAAATGAAAATAGATAGAGTGTAATGAATTATTATATTTTTTGAAAGACAATCGAAATATATTACACAAATAAGCAGTAGCAAGTAATTTATGGATAAACAGCTTCTGGAGCCAAAGGAAAAAACCGTATATCATCATAGCTACGAGTGCGCTTGGCATGGGAATCGACAAGGAGAATATCGATTTTTATTTACAATACGGTCTATCAACATCCATTGCCGATTTAATCCAGCAGAACGAATAGAAAAGCGCGCGCTTCTTAATTTTTAAATTTCATTAGAAATAGATTCATTGGTGTGATTTGGATTTAATTTTGTATAACATTTAATGTAACTACGGTAACTTAATAAAATTTTGAGTTTTTTAGGTGATTTTAAGGACACCACGTATTGTGTGCAATATAAACATCTCTATTTATTTCGCATTAAGCATAACGTTCACCAGAAAGCTTACAAAGTAAAGAAACGTTTTTATTTAACTGTTTTTAATTTTTAAAACTAAATAGAATACCCCGTTGCTTATAATATTGCGATATTTCAATACACACGAATTGTTGCTCGTGAATTTTCCTTCTTTTGAAATCAAACTATCCACCACTATATCATATTTCACGCTAATAAGCAATAAAAGCGGTTAGAAACGTTTATGTAAACGTAAAACAATCGTCCACGCGCTACTTATTCCAATAATACCGCGCTTATTCCTAAAAAGCGTCCGTACAGCGCCCGACTTTATCACCGACGATTTACGATCCCCCCATATTTCTTCGGCGCGATAACTTTTTCCCCGTCGGTATTTCGCGCATGCAAATAATACTCTCTCGCTCTCCTCGCCCCGAGAGCACAGCACACTCGGACTCTTCGCGGGGGGGAGAAGATTGAAGCCGCGCGGCAAAGAGTAGGCCGAACTTTTCGGGGTTAATAAGGAGCCTCGGCAAAGCCGCCTCGTGATTTCTCCCAGGGAAAGCCGAGAGTCATTTTCCCCGACGCGCTCGCAAAGAGAGCCGCGAGCGACCCTGAGCCCGTTGCAGATTTGCTCGGCCGGTTATCCCGTAAACGAAAAAAAAAAAAACGGGGAAACAGGAAAACGAGAGCGCGTCGCACTGCGCCTGGGTTATTTTTGAAGCGAGGGTGCCTGACTCTTAAGGACGAGGCCTCTCTCTCTCCGCGCGCGTCTCGAGCGGAGCTTTCGCCCGAGTATATATATAGGAAGAGGTTCCTCCTTTTTTCGGGGGAGTCTTTTATTTGAGAGAGGAAACTGCGCCGACTCGCGTTAGGCTCCCTCCTTCGCTCGGTAAATAATTGGACAGCGGAAAATCGAGCTCGACGGGCTCGCCGCGGCGCATCTTGCAGCGGCTCTTGCGTTTTCGCGCTCTTTCGGAATTTGCCGTAAATTGGCCGGTTGGTTTTGCTTGTTCAGCCGCTGGACGGTGGTTTAATTGAGGCATGCTTTATGTTGGGTTTAAAACTAAATTACATTTTAGAAGTGTGTTAAATACGGGAGTTCGCAGTGTAAATTTTATATCTGTGTTAAATATTTACTTTTAATGTAATATTCGTATTTAATTTATAATATATTAATAAAAAAACAATAATACACTAATCAAAGTGAATACTTTTTTTTTTAAGTAATAAATTTTCAGCTTTTAAATTATAATACAAGACTGAATTGAACAATGTAAGCATTTGAGCGGAACTGGGAATAAAGTAGAGATTGATAATCAGATTTCTAATTTCGCGAGAAGCCAGGTAGAAAAGAGAAGACTTTCTATTGTTTCATGAGCCAAATGAAGAGTACAAAATTTATTCAATAATGATCGCTAATAATAAGTACATGATTATGTATGAAAATTTGATTTAATTGGGCTTTTCTCACGGGCTCGCTGAGAAACCAGTTCATTTATGTTTAATCACATAATTGGTTTAATAATTAGAGATTTAATTATGAAAGCAGCAATGAATACATGGTTGCAATTAATAATTTATTGGTATAATAAACATTTATCTACAATTACAAATCCGATTTTAGCTAATAATGATTCAATAAGTAAATAAATATTTATCCAACACGAACAACTTTTATATTTATTATAATTACTTTCTAAGTTTTTTTTTTTTAATATTATAACGATTAATATTCACATTTGAAAATAACCGAAAGAAACGAAAAGCGCCATACCCCAAACTCATATAGCTCACCTGAAAACTCAAGCTGCAAAAAGAGGCAAGCATCCCACTTACCAAACTCCTCAAATAAATCCCCGCAGCTGCGGAAAAAGTCGCCGCCCATCAAGTCCACGCGTCTCTCCAAACTAGCTTAAAAAGCGTCGCGCGCCGTTAACTTTCTATTTCGGCGACAGCGGAAATAAATTTCATTTAACGTCTCCGCTTGACCTTGCGCCTCCTCGCGGCCACCTTAACCCGTTAAACGGCACCGCGCGCGGCTGCCCTCTTTTTTTTTTTTTCTCTCTCTTTCCTTTCCAGCGCTGAAAAGCCCAACTCCCTCGGGGGGTAGGAGAGATATTCGCGAGAGATGCGACGACTCTGACTTCGCTCGGCGGCCGGAGGGGAGGGGAGGGAGAGGACTTGAAAATTCATGGCCTGAAATTTCGGTGCGCCTTTTTCATCAGCCGCGCGCGCGGAGAGAGAGCCTCAATTATTTATAGGCCGTCGAGTGTGCGCGGAATCGTTCTCGGAGCCTATATATATATGTATATATGCGCGGTAAGGGAATTTGCCAGCTGCTCCCGTTTGACGGGCGTGCAGATGTAGGCTGAGATGATACCGGAGGAAGAAAGAGGAGGGCTGCTTCCGCGCGCGACTCGTTCGCGTTAACGATTCCATTGGGAGGCGAGGACGGTAAACGCTCGTTCGGGTAAATAAAGTGGGGAGTAAATAGCGGTGTGGGTGAGAGGCGACGATTGATTTTTAATGGGGTTTATTATCTGAATGCTTAATGTGAACTGTTGATGGTTCGGTATTTAGACGGATTGTAAAAAATCCTTTGCTATAGTGGTAGAGAAGCATAAAGGGTTTTTTTATATTATTTTTTTTTTATTTCTTTTGTGAAAGGTGAAATATAATAAAGATTTTAATTGAATTGTTAGTGAAAATAGTGAGATATTTTATTTTTTATGGATTCTAATCATTTAATTAATACTACAGAAAAACAAGTATGCTTAGAAATTAATTTGCTCTGAGAAGAGAAACGGTTCGTTAAGAGATTAGTTCTCTCTCTTCCTTCAATGTAGAACTTTTCGTTTCACAAACGAAAACCTTAACATTTTTCCGCCCTTTTCCGCAATTAGCATCCACTCGGCACGTTCCAATTCCCTCTCTTCAAATTCAAAATTAAATCCAGATTTCAAAAAACCACCAACAAAACCTCAAAAACTATAAAGCACCGCCTCGAGCACTTAACCCCGCAATGTGCCCCGGTCGATCATCTCCCGTCGACAATCCCAGCGAAGCTCGACCTTAAATCCCATCAGGAGGCCGCGTCTCCGTGACAATTAAGGACGTCGCGACGCCGCCGCCGCCGCCGCCGTGTCCCCCGAGAAACCTTTGAACCCGGGAAAAAGAGCCGGAGAGATGCGGGTAATCGGGGGAAAGTCCATTACGATAATGTGATTTTTCGCGCGGCCGCGGATTACGAGGGAATCGACGCCCGCCTGAACGAGATTAAAACGCGCCAAGGGCCGTCTTTGCGTTAGATTCCAAGAGCCTCCGAGGGGCTCTGACGTTCGCGCCGCGAGAAGCGCGGCTGCGACGGGAGGGGATACGGAATTTTTCCGGGAAAATTCTCTCCTCGGGGGGAGTATTTAAACGAGATTCCGGCTGGAAGTAGCCGCTTCGTGCGAACGAGCCAAATTGAAAATTTAGGGGTGGACGTTAAAATTTTCGCGAAACTTTTGTTAAAAGTTACGATGAAAATAATGGTCGGGACGTCGGGTGTGTTTTTAAAGTCTAGTTAAGATTTGAGTGAAGTTTTTTTTTTAAATGCCAAGTTTTTGTTGATTTAACGAGGAAGTTTGGAGCGGATTTAAACTTTGTCTAAAATTTAGTTGAAGTGAACTTTAGAATCTAAGTTGAACGAATAGATCTTAATTTTTTAATTGCATTAAATATAAATAAGTTATAAAAATGGTTTTAAAAACTTGTGGAATTATCTTTTATGAACTTTAGAAATAAACTTTGTTTAAACTATTATTTGTAGCAAATCCGTTTCTGCTTGAGAAATGGAGGAATAGAATTGGAATTCACTTTCAAATTGGGGCACTAAAATGAATGGGGTTAATAAAAAGAATCAAACTGCCTATTGAAATGGATGAGAAAAAATATCAGGTATTTGATCATCTTTTCATCTCTTTTCACACTATATAAATCAACGGTACATTTGATTTTAAAAGTTGGAATTTTTCGATATATTTGCTTCTCAGAGTTGCAAATAATATCAGATCTAAGCAAAAAATTTCAGTAAAATAAACTAGAGGCCGCAAACTTTTGTTTTTCTTTTTCATTATGTACTCTATTAAAAAATGGAACTCCTTGTACGTTTTGCATAACTATTTGCAATTATATATCATTCAATTACTTCTTGCGAGATTTTCTCTTGCTCGGAATATATAATAAACGCTTTCGTGAAAAGAATCGCAATTAAAATTAAGATTGAATCAGAAGAATCCATTATAAATTTGCATAGGCTAAATGAATATTTGGAATTCGTTTTCCGGGTATTTTAACCTTTATATCAGCGAGAAAAATTATTACGGGCGATGCATTATTATCATCTACGTATCACTTTAACATTTCACAGAATACATATATGACTAAGGCAGTTAATTAAGAGAGGGAAAGAGAAGTCTGAGCAAGTTTGCGGTAAATCCGCGGACGGAACGGCAAAGTTTACAAGACGACTCAAATGAGGAAAGACGGAGACGGAGTAACGCCGAGAGAAATGTAAAGAAAAGGAGGGAGGAGATCCGCGAAGGATATATAGACCCGACGGCAGCAGGAAGCGAATGAGAAGAAAGGGATAAAAGACTGAAATAGTCTTAGTGAAAGGAAGCGAAGCAACCGTCGGGGCAGTTCCCCCTTTTTTTTTAACGGTTGACTTGAGGATGAAAAAAAAGAAGAAAAAAAATCTGAAAATCTTCGTATCAAGGAAAAATCCAGTTATTCCGCGGCTATTCAAAGCAATTCTTTTGTACTGTCGCACTGCGATGCGAAGCAAATGAATCTAAGAATTTTCTTTCTTCCAGAGGTAATCAAAAAGACAATTTATTCGCATTGCCCGGATTGAAAGACTTTGCATTCATTTGTCCATCTCGAGCCTCTTTGTGGCATTTCACCTCTGTAAAAATTGTGCGCTCTTAATTATCATAGTAATTTATGTATTCATTTTTACCCAAAAAACAAAAATAAAAGTTCGCATTATCGTCTTCAAAATTTCGTATCTAAACAAAATTTTTAGCCTCTCTTCAAAAAACATTTAAAAGCTTCCCCGCGCCTTCCATTATATTTCGATAATAATCCACCGAAAAACAGTCCCGACAAAAAGTCATCAATTCGCTAATCCAACGGCGACGGAGAACGTCTCGTCGCCGTCCGCGCGAACAACAACAGTGAGTCACTCATACATATCGTTTCAATTGATCGGCGCGCTCATCCTCCTTAAGCATCCACGGACGGCAATCAAATTAGCCGCCGGCGATAAAAAGAAAAAGAGAGAGCGAACGGAACAAAGAAGAGGCGCGTATCGCTTTACACCCCCCGATCGGCGAGTCGCGATTGGCGGGACAGATCCGAAAGGATTTCGCAATCATCGGTCGGGCGGGGGGTATATATATATAAGTTTCCGCTCGGCTCGGCGCGCGGAAGCCCGAGAGCGCGCCGCGGAAGCCCCGCGAGGCTCCCTAGGGGATTTGCGACCGCGGGCTCTAGGGATATTGAGGGCCGGCCGCGTGAACATTGTCGTCGAAGCCCCGGGGGATATGCAACACACTCTCTCTCTCTCTCCTTCTCCTGGCTTTCGTGAATATTCATTTTTCAAGACGACGTATATATCCCGACTCGCGAACGAGGCCGCGAGAGCCGAGGAGTTGGGTATCCGCGCGCGATGCACGAGCGGGAGATTAGGGCGCATTCGGCGACGGGGGGGGGACGACTAGGGAGAGGAAAGGATTTGTCCGCGGAGGATAATGGATTTGATTAGGAATTTAAATTGTAAATAATATATCCTGCGGGGCTCGAGTGCATCGCGTCGTGAGGGACGACGACAGTCTTGACGAGATTGTTCGGAGATTTCGTCTCTGCTAAGCTGCTTAATTTTTAATCTTGGATGAGGGATTGTATTTGTAAAGGGATATAGTTTACCTGATAAATTATTATGCGCTTTGAGGCGGATTTTTCAAAGTAAAAAATCTATGTATAACGTATTTAATCTCAGTATTACACAATTATAATGATTTTACTAAAATTGGCTGGATGTTTTTTTTTTAAGAATCTTTTCGTTGGTGTTGATTATTATCTTCTTTTATGTGAATCTTAGTTTAAAGATATAAGAAAAGAATTCGAAAGTATGTAATGGGGTGATTTGATACGTTGATACAAATCGATCCAATAGTCACTTTCCCGTTTCTAAAATCGTAGCTTCTTTCTTCTGCCTATTTCGCTGCTTTATTCCTAAAGAAAGTTTGGAAACGCGAAGCGTTCATTTACCGCCCTTCTTGACTCGCGCGAATCTTGCAACGTAGGATTTCCATAAATAAACAACAAGCCATTTTCATCTTATACGATTCGACTCTGTATTTCACAAGTTTAACTCGACGCCATTCTGGGGACGAGTCGATTTAGTCTTCCCAGTTCATCCGAGGGACTCGTTGCCTTCTATTTTTCCCTGTTCAGCATTGCAAATAATAAAATCCACCAATTAAATTATATTCGCGTTAACTGCTCATTTTCACTTTCTCGAATGACCGTTAAATCGGCGAGGACTTTATCTCGTTTACTCCTACTTCATTAAAGTTTTTACGATCAAAGGAAAAGCGCGAAGAAAGCTGCAAGTTAAATAGAGCAATTATGAGTAAAGGACCGCAGGATTGAGCCTTGAGAATGAAGAATCGGAAAAAGTGCGAACGTTTTTCCTTCTCAAAGTCCGAAAAGCAAAAAAAAAAAGGACTCCACTCTGACGAATATAGATTCAGAAATACTTTCGGTTTACTTGGGAAGCAGAGGAGGGAAACTTTCGGCAGAACTTGAATTACCAACTTTTACATGCGGCGTTCATGCAGAAAGCCGATTTGAAATATTTTTAAACTCGGTGGTAGAACGACTGTGAAAAATTTTTAAAATAGCTCGCGCCTTTTCTCAGGGGGTTGCATCCTGTCCTTATCGAAAGAATAACTCGGAATTGGCTGCTTCGCAAGTCGAGTTGAAAACATTTTGTTTTATGATTTTACAACTATTTCCAATTGGCCAAACTTATGTGCTTTGTCTTCAAAACACGTTTTATCGGTGTTTACGAAAATTTATTTGCAGAATATCCTTTTTCACTAAATAATTCACTATTCCGTAACCCAATAACCCAATAACCCAATTATCCAAAGAAAATGATCTGCTATTACTAAAGAAATAGCTCCTTCCTAAATTTAGAGGTTCGAAGCGACGCCAGCTAATAAAGGGCAAAATCGCCGATCAAATCTGCCGACCCCCTTAAACACTCCTCGACGAGCGTTCACCTCTGAAATCTCGCGCTTACCCCGAGAGTTCCTCCCCGCGATGATTCGGATGCAGGCGGAATAAATAATCTCCCTCCCTCGGAGTTGGCAGCGGCCGAGTTAACGGCACGCGAAATAATACCCCGCCGTCGCGTTGCACAGCGTCGAGTCGGAGAGAGAGAGAGAGAGAGAGAGATTCATCGGGATTCCGCTCATCTCGAACCATTGTCGCGTAACTAATAGCAATAACTGAAGTTCTGCCCGGGCTTTCATGGCCGATTCCAACTGCCAGGCATTGTTAGCTTGTTTTCAAAGCGAGAAATTGCCAGGCGATACTCCGGGAGAGTTACGGGACGATCCTTCGACTCTCCTCGATCCCCTTTTTTTTTAACGCCGCGCTCAATGAAAATTCAAGCGCGGTTTAATAATGTTTTCGTTTCAGCTTCAATTGGAAATTAAGCCCTCGCGGGCTTTCGTTCCATAAGTTTGCGCTTTAATTATGCTTACAGTTCGCGGAAAAAATGTACTTTAAGTTAATAGGAATTATTTTTTTATGTTCCAGGTGAGTTGGCGATTGGTATTTTATGCTTCATTTTTTAAAGCTTCATCGACCTGTAAGTAGCTATCCTCTGCGTTACTAAAACGTATCTTTTCTACTTCTGTAACCAAAGAGCGCCCGAAGTTCGAAACTGACCGATAAAATATGGCAAAAGTTTATGAACATTAAATTATGCAGAAGAAAAATTAATTTGCGAATAAATTTTTGTCAAGGATTAACGTGCAATTGAACGCGGTGCTGAATAACATCTGGTATTTTCTGCACCGTTGACAGGGACAATTCCAACTTTCCACCGGAAATATATTCAGAAGATAATACGGGGTAATCTATTTTCCAAATTATTAGATTCGCCAAATTTTTCGCATTCGCGCGTTAAGACTCTCTCAAAGCACTCACTCGAAAATCATCAACCATATCTCTTAAATCCATCCGAATCTCAAATAATTCGCCGCGCGTCAAAGCCAGGATCTCCTCCCGAAAACACTCCGCGGCGAAGGGAGGCGGCTCCCCGTAAATAATTAACAGCTCTCGCGAGAGAGTCTCCGAACCCGAAGCTGCCTCGCGTTCGCTCGAGCGAATCGGTCAAACGGCAGCCCGCCGTTCCTCGGAGAGTCTCTCTCGGCGTCCGGCGCGGGCCGGAAACGGCCGAATATCCGGGCGGATATTGCCGCGCATAAATCGAGGCCGCGAAAGATCTGAAGAAGAAGCCGGTAATTTATCGGCGTTTAAGCCCCCCCCGCCGGCAGATTAAACGTCAGCCTGTAATGCATGCCGAGTTATTGTGCGGCCCGCAAGCCGTGAATCAACGCGGCCCGTGATATTTTCCCGTCGGCGCGCGGCGTCTTTATGAAAATTCTGCCGGGCTTTTCCGGCGGGGTTCGGACGGCCGCTCTTGGATTTCGTTGAGATTCCGGCGGCTAATTTGCCCTCGTTTCCCGGCGTTTGATTGGCGGCTGGATCTCGATGTGGATTTTTCGGGGATTGAGTTTTCAAGGTTTCGACTGCGGCTATTGTACATTTTTTTGTCGAAAAGTTTTTTTTGTGATTTTACAATTATCCCTACAGTTTTCTTCCGGATTGCCGTGAAAATTCGAGCGCCGAGTTCAAGCCTCAATTTTGCGTTCTATTATTT